>GL379932.1:48667-64288 GCA_000143925.2 Caenorhabditis brenneri | reverse complement strand
TGTTCGAGCCAATCCAGAAAACTTTTTCATGAATTCTATGCATTTAACAGTTTTATGAACATGATGGAAAATTAATTCAACTTTATTGTTTCTCAAGAGCTTCTACCTAAATTCCCTTGAAAGTTTCACAGAACTCATTGCCTGAAATCCCCTACCATTGTATTCTCCAGAAGTCAAGGTAAATCGTCACGGTCAATCCTTTCTTTTTCACATTTCATCAAAGATCTTTCCTGTTCCAGACATCAAAAACCTTCAAAACCAAAAAACCATTTGAAACCTTTTTTCATTCTTTATTCAGAACCTCCTTCTTCTTCTAGACATTGAGATCCCCTTCTTTTCTAACATCGATTCGTTACGCCTCATTACAGAAATCCATTCGATTCCAACACAATTCCCCAAACGAATGTGTGCCACGTCATCAACAATCTCATGTGAATCACATGATTTCTTTTTCAATGTTTACCTCTCTTCATTCTTTCTGTATGTTGCAAATCTTTCCATTTCAAGGTCATCATCATTACATGTTTTTGTCGTGGTTTGG
Organism: Caenorhabditis brenneri; assembly: GCA_000143925.2. Taxonomy (NCBI): domain Eukaryota; kingdom Metazoa; phylum Nematoda; class Chromadorea; order Rhabditida; family Rhabditidae; genus Caenorhabditis; species Caenorhabditis brenneri. The sequence continues at coordinate 63,747 of GL379932.1, read as the reverse complement.
ATACTGTATCTTCTGAATTTTTTTGTGACGTCTTCAATAACAAAAGGGACAAAAAACTGAAGAAGGCGAGGGTGGAAAAGTGCAATATAATCCGAAAATTGTGTCGTCATTTTAGCCTTTAGAACATGTTTTTTCTCTCTTTTGTTTGTCTTTTTTCCACTCATAGCCTCGAAATATGTTGAAAATGTTCAGTTTAGTTTGTATAATAAGTGTCCGGTTATGGAAGAAATGGTGGGGAAATGGAATGGACAAAAACAGAACAATTATTGATGCGTTTCAAAAAGTTTTCAAGAATTATACGGGAAATTGGAACCTTTTTTTGAATGAGAAAACAAGAACAACACAATCATTAGAATCGTCCGTTGGTCAAGGTGTTTTCGGTTTGAGACGGTTTTTTGGAAGTGGTTATTGAACAGGAAGACTTCAGAAGAAGGCATCGATGATCTGAATTGTTGTTTGATTCACAGTACAAAATGAGTTTAAACGGATCATATTATTCTGAAGATTTGGAGAAAAATACAAGAAAAAAGATGAGAAAATAGGTGCACGTTACTCTGGAAGTTATCATTATGTGGGACGTTCGAATCTCTAAGTAGACCCTAACATTTTCAGCTGTCCTTCTAAAAAAGAGAATCAAAAAGAAAAAAAAACTCCATGCCTTCTAGCACTCAATGCTCAGATACCAGGAAATTCCACAAGGTTGTCTGAACTAAAACTACTTGGGTAATAAGTCAGCACCACAGATTCCAGCAACTATTGAATCTAAAAAACCTGCAGTTCCACAATCATCTACTGTAGATTTTCAGTAAACTTCTTAGCTGGAAAACTTTAAAAATAAACAATACGCTCATTTCAGAGATAGGGAAGGGCATCCAAAATCCAATATCCAATGTAAATTCAATGTCTTCATTAGAGCCTATTGTTGAACTATCATAAAAGAATTGTTTGATAACAGGCAAGTTCTTCCAATGTTTATGATGATTTGAATGAAGCTATGGTGCAATGTTGAATATCATTTTATCGTTCTCAAAATCTTCATCTTTGGCTCAAAACCCAAATTCAAAAGTTGATCATAATGTTGATCATAACTTCGTTATCTGGAATATAACTAAACTATACGATAGTTTGTAGCCAGTTATCGTTTTTCCTCAATTTATTTCAAGTGTTCAGATTTTCAAATCGAACAATTACGTAATGAAAAACACCCATTTGAGTTCTGGTTCTCATGATGGCTACTAAATTTTAGTAATCCTAATTTTTGACTCGTTTGAAACCTGTTATCTTTTGAATCTGTTTCCCGAAATTTGAAAGTAAGCTTCATTTGAACAATCTGATCGATTTGAAATGTCCCTTCTCAAAAGCTTCAATATTTCCTTCTTCAATACAAAAACCATCATTTTTCAAGGGTCACGACCTCTTCATTCTGTCCCCCGTATCCTCTATTTTTCTCTATATAAAGAGAGAAAATACATCCATTCTCGGTTCCGTTTTCTCTCCGTCTCTACCACTTCACACAATATTTCTCTCATAAAAGACGGACGCCTTCTGTAGAGAAATGCGCCAAAAAGAAGAACGGGTTTTCTACGAATCGGAAAAGAGACATAGAGGACAGGCTGATGCTTTTCAATGATGATTTGGACATTTTCATACAGAGAAAATAGAAAAAAAGATCCAAATTGGCGCCCTTTTTCCGTTCATTTCATCCATCATTATTTTATTTTCCACTTGTTGGATAGCTATGAAATTGGACACTTGTTCACTCAATCAGTCCTTTTTCCTCCTTAAAAAGCATTGATTCCAGCTATATTTAGAAAGTGTATGAATAGTTTTGAAGTGACGTGTGAGATCAAGATCTAGGCAATTAGGAATCACTGTAAAAGTTGAATCATCAGTTGATACTTCCTTAGAAAAGGTGGTTTCGAATCGTGAAGTCATCAAACCATCGAATAATGTATTTACGGTGCTACCCCGCATTAGAACTGGCCGCATTAGAACTTTCCGGATCAGAACCGGGTCATATTCAAACTCAGTTGCGACTCGAGGCTGAATTTCCGTACAGGATGTGACATTGTGGCTCTGAATATTTCCTCAAATTCTCGAGTTACCAGATACTTCGGAAGTACCCTTCTAATCCGGCCAGTTCTAATACGGGTCAGTTCTGATGTGGCCAGTTCTAATGCGGGGTAGCACCGTATTTACACTTTCTTGAGCAAATTGAGACAATCCGATAATAAGATCTGAAAGCTTGTTTATGTTTTCAAAAAAGCAACTGGTTAAAATCAAGTATGAAGATCTTACAGTTTGGGAACTAGAAGCTTGCAAAACATGTGATACCAGCAATCAGATTTTTTTATTATTTTATTGCAACCCCTTGCCAGAACTGTCAACACTGACCGAGTTTTAATGGGTCAGCTCTTATATAGGGGAGATAAGCGGTTATACGTAGAAGGCAAGCAGATACGAGAGAATTTCGAAACTGCAGCACTGTTGAAAAATGATCATTTTTCTATGATCTAAGAACTACTTTGTGTGTTCTCTTTTCATCAACTCATTCCATTGAACACCTTCTTTTTTCTCTTGGTATCCCATAATCTATGACCGAAATCTGAAATTCTTACGTAACTGGCTTCTTCTTCTTCTTGTTCAACCCATTAAGACGTAATTAATGACGTCTTAATGGACAACTATCTTCAACCACGGATCTCCTTCTTTTCATTTCCATTTCCCTCTCTTGTTCCTCATGTTGTTTTCTAAAAGTTTCATTTCTGAACAACGGTTTAGTACGTCATGATCAAAGTTTTCCATTCAAATCTCCTGTTATTCTAAATCAATCAATCGGATGTTCTTGAAAATGACACCAGTGATAACAGATCAGCACCAATATCCAGTTTTTTGTAGAAAAATGGTCAAAATAAGTACAGTAAGACTCAGATGACCACATAAACTTGGACACTCACTTTTTGACAGTCAAAAACCGGTAATTTCCAATTTTTCTTTCGTTAATCAAATCACTGAAATAACCTTCAGTCTGACAGTTATGTTGAAGAGAACCATAAATGAAATAATTGATTTTTTAATTTGGAAAAATAATAGAATTATACATTGGGAATATTTCTTGTTTTTTTGGAAGAGTTCTCAAGAATTGTGGAGAATTGGATGAAATTGTGAATTGGGTGCAAAAAGTGGAAACTATTAGAAGAGGAGACTTTTCTAGAGAAAACAACTTCGGAATTAGGTTGTTCACAAGTTCAATTCTACTTTGCAACTACCGAGTTAGTTTAGGGTGCCACTGTTTTAGAAATCTTACTGTCTATTATTTTTAGTGTTGTTTATTCGTTTCAGACTTTGAACTTCTGGTTTTTTTTTAGAAATCGGGATTTTTTTTCGAAAGTTCCAAATGCTTCTCAAAGTTTTTGAAAAGTTGATATTTGAATCCGAAGTTTTGACTTTTTAGTTTCCATTTGAAAGCTTCATTAGAGAATTAGGAGTTTTTCCGGTAGGTGAAACTGATATGTGTGAAAGTGTTTTTTTTCGACAGTTCTACGACTTCAAAATTTCAAAAAATTGTGGTCATGAGGCTCCATTATAGCCTTGAATCATTATCAAACAGTTCAGACTTCATGCCGAGAATCTATCCAAAATACCATTTCCTGAAGCTTCTAGAAACATCTTCAATGAACACTCATCCCTTTGATTCATGCTTGTTACTGTCAAAACACAAGAGAGAAGAACCTATTCGAAGACGTGTTATGATCAGAAAACTTTTGCCTAAAAGACCAAAAGAAGTCGTAATGATTCATTTCTCTTCCCTTCTTTTTTCAATCAGTCATCTGGATATTCAATCTGAACATCTTCTTCTTCCTCCCCCCTTTAAACCAGCTTCTTCTTCCATTTTCTGTTCGATTTTTGTAAATTTGTTGTGTCATTCTTCAAAACAATATGTGTAGACTATCCGGTATTCATCGGAAAAAAGTTCATAAAAGTCGAAAAAATAATTGCAGTGTCCTCCTCCTCTTCTTTTTACCTCTCCAATTGAGTGTCAACCATGTGATTGTCCGAAAAAAAACTAACCTTGACACTAGTTGAATCTTTCTCCTTTCGAGAATCTTCCAATTCGCCATTTCCTTCAAATTCGCCAAACTTTTTTCCATATTGCTTTACTTATTTTTATATTCGATTCCTTTTTTGTTACGTTCCATTTCTATTTGACTGAAAGGGGTTTATCAAAACATTAAATCTTGTTGAACAACTTTAAAAAGATCTGATTTAAAGATATGAAATTGGGATGGTTGGAGGCAAATTAGAGACAAAAATAAAGAAAAAGGATTGTAAGAATGACTCAAAGGGACTGAGGTCAAATGACGCTTTTCAATCTATTTTTAGATGTCTTCTAGAAGTTTATTTCTATAAAAATATTGTTTTTCTTTCCTAACCTGACGGTATAAAAGGGTGTCAGTTTTTGAACAGAAATCTATTGATGGACAGCTTGCCCGATTCTAAAGCATTGACATAGGTCTACCTGTTCCTTTGCTCTTTAGAAGTGTCTTGTGCAATCGAGCAAGTTTTAGAATGCGATCTTGATTTGGTCCCTCTATTTTTGAGTAAAAGGGTTAAAGAGTAAGATTCTGTAAAGAGTCTGTCAAACCTTCTTATTGTATGAGTTTCAAAAACATCCTGTCGAAGTGCTGCAGACCTATAAATGAAGTATCACATTCTGATGAACTTTCCATTCGGAGCCATTTTTTCAACATCGTGAATCAATTTTCTATAATTGTCGATGTGTACCTTTGAAATTTGATGATCCAGACCAACTCGGAGTTAGAGTTCCAGCAACAAACTTCTGTAACTAAAATAATTGAATAGGATTCCAAAGTTTCCGCCGAGTCTAGGAACTGTACTCATGGTTGTCAACGCGCAACCAAAACCTCCGGGGTTCCGGACCAGAATAACTCGTACCGAACTTTTTCGAAAGCAGATTTCGAGAGATAAAAACAGACGAGCAAGATCTCAAATCCATTCCCTACCGATCCGTCATAAACATAACGTTTCAAATACATGCTCGTTCGTCCCTGTTCTCAAGGTTCCTTCAGTTCGACAGGTATCGAGATGTGTCTGTTTACTCAACTCATACCATTATCATTCGATACTTCCTGCTCACTCTGAGTAATTCCATTTCCTTCCCTTTCAAGTACCTCATTTCCATTTCCGTCCATCATTCTCTGCATTCCTTTTACCCACTCTCTTTACGCACTCACCTCATTTTCTCATTTTTTTTCTAGTTCTGTCTAGTACTGTAAATTGTTCAAAAAACCATTCAACCTAAAAGCTATCAATAGTTCTCTTCTTCTTCTTCTTTTAACCTTTCTTTGTGAATGTGTAAAGTGGAATTGTGAATGAGAAGGCACAGAAAAACTAAACTGTGTTGGAATTTTTGAGACGATGATCATGAGTATGGGTCACGGAACGATGACCACCCGAAACTTTCACTTTTTGAAGCAGAAGGTCAGAAGGCTTTTTGAAATAATCATGAGTAATAGTTTGTCGAAATATCATTTCAAAATGAAGTTAGCTCAATGAAAACCGGAATTGAACGAGAAGATTGTTAGGGAAGTTTATTATAAATATTTACATTGAATTTTAGAGAAGAGCACTTGAAATTGCTCTATTGAAAAAGGAGCTAACAGGACTGGAAGTTATAGAAAATAATATGCGGGCAGGTAGATTTTTGGTGTCTCAAATACAAAAAGTATTCCGCCCTGGAAGCATAGCTCTGGAATACAGAGACAGTTTTTTTTTGCTCTTGTTTTAAAGCATATAGAGTCATGGTAACCAGGATTCGTGATGATGACTTTCGTATTTTGGCTACAATGGAAAGACACAAAAGTCAACGAAAACCGTGACTTTCTGAAAGAGTTTGAATTCGACGAACTGTTGTTGAGGCCACAATCAGTATCTTTGTAGCTTACTGTAGCATAACCCAGCATCAAATTAATCAGGATTAGGAAGAATAAGAAGAGAGAATCATGTTTTGACGGATGATCCTGAACGGCTTCAAGGAGCCGGTATTTTTGAATATCCTGTCCGTCAGTTTCACTTCTTAACAAAAATTACAGTGTCTTCTTTTCTCATCTATTACCCGGTTCCTCATAATTCATGCAAAATGATTTCTTTTCTTCCTTCAGAAAGACTAGGCCTAGAATCTATTTTGCAGACTAGTTTTTTAGTTTTTCGAACTCTTTCCTGACCGGTTACCCCTTGTAAATTTTGCAAACAGTCATCCAAAGATCTCCTCTAGACATCCTAAAATGTGACGGAACCAGTAAAAACCAGTTCAATTTTCCTTCTCAATCTAGTTTCATTTAAATCAATTCTCCAATTAATTTCTCTGAAAATCATTACCACCTTCTCTCCACCTCTTCTTTTTCTCTCCTTTTTCGTCTAAAAACTAACAGAGAGTGTGATAAAGACTCCGCCCATTTCTTGTGTCCGTTGACCGACCTCTTCTTTCTTTTTTCACTTCGGACGACCAACCGATCGAGAGAAGACACAAGACGCATTCGGTCGTCGTCTCTTCCTTTTTATTCTTTTTCCATTTTTATTCTTTTTAATTTCTCTCCTTTTCAAATCATTCATTTTCATACATTGTTATGAAAATGGAAAAACATGGGTTCAGATGATTGGATGGAGGTCAGCTACGGTTCTAGTTAGTTTTAAATTGATTCGCTTTCATGAATCAAATTTATCTTACAAAAGAATGTTTTCTCACGTCTGTTATGAATTTTCTATAAATTGGTTGTCTGAAAGTAGATGCTCCTGTAAGTAGATTCTGAAGTTTCCAGCTCTCACTGGATCCTGAGAGTCTGGAAAGCTTAATCTGAAATCGTCACGTCTACAATGCATTTTAAATGAGGGGGCCCGGCCAGATATTCAGATAAAGGTTTCAAGACTCTTAGGTGCCTGTGAGGACTGCAATCTTCAGAATCTACATACAAGAGCATCTACTTTCAGATCACTAATTTATAGAAAATTCTTAATCCATGTGAGAAAAATACCGGGTACACTGAACATCGATAGCAATTCTTAAAGCGGTGAAAATATCTCTTTAGTTTTCAACCTCTTTAAAAACTTTAAAAAAGCTTTTCTGAAAGTGTTGATAGTTTTTCTTTTTCAATTAACGATAACAATCAAAGAAAACTGGTTTTCTTTAATAATATAAACAAATAGATAAGTTCAAAATAGTGGCAATGAGCGGCACTTTGCCATCAAAAAATAACTTATTGGAACTGCAATCTTGCGGTGAAAAATAGCGTCTCTCTCTTTGAAAAGGTAAGACATCTTTTCCATTTTAGACCTGAACTGAACCTTCTCGCAAAAACATTCTCAACGAGAGAACTGCATCAATGGGACCTGTAATTTGATTTATGACTTTGCCGAACTGTAACAATTTTTCACCAAAACAAAAACGTCGAAACTTACCAAAATGTATTTCGTTTCGACGGAAAAGGTCGCAAATTTAAGTGGTGTCTAGTTTCAGTGGAACCGTTTCTTGTGGTTTCTGAAGGTCTTCTTTTTGAGTAGAATTGTTTTTTTTTGTCATAACCTTCACAAAAGTTTTCTTTCTCTGAACAATACCACTTGGAAATTTAAACGGTCAATTGAAGGAAAGAAAGATCTTTGGTTTTTTATTCGTTTTGAGAGATTCTAAAAAGAGTGGTTATTCCGGTTGAAATAACCGGATAATTTCTGATATCCAATGTCTTTTTGATAGTCCTTTGACCCTTTTATCAAATTGAATCAAAAATCAAAGTATCCTTTCTCTTTTTTTTATCTCTTCAAAGAAATAAAAATATCATCTGACATTCTCTCTCTTTATCTCCTTTTCTACAAGATCATGACGTCATTTTTGTTTTGTATTGAGTGTACAGTAGCCCATCTTCTTATCGAGAATAAGTAGGCGGCAATTCTCTATTTTTGAAAACCGGTTTCTGTTTTTTCTTACATCTTTTAATGGACATAACTAGGTCCTTGAAGAAACATTCGACTACACAGTACTCTTTCAAAAAATACGGAGAGAGAGAGACATCGGAAGATCAGTTTTTGAGAAATCCGCGCGGAAGAATCGTGATTTTGATTTCATTTCCCTCCTTTTTCCTCTTGTGCCAACCTGTCAAAATGATCCGCGAGCATCTCTAAATCTCTCAATTCTTTATACTCTCTCATTCTCTCTATTGTTTTTTTACTTGGAAATTGCACGCAGTAGAGATTCGAAGGAATCAAAACCAACTAATTGATTCTTGCAGATGACCAAACTAGGCGCACAGCCCGGTGTTCACGGGAGTGAGGACAACGAGAAGGAGGCGATTAAGATCGATCCTAAAGTGAGTTTTTCGAGTTTCTGGAAGTGAGAAAACTCTTGGAACTGTTTCTTTTCCCTGTAGTTGGGTTTTGAGAATTCTTTTGGAATTCACTGGAAAGCTTTGTTAATATTATTCTGGAGTTGTGTGCTTTCTGATGGAAACTATGTAACTCTGATCCAGGAATTTTGGCCTAACTTGAAACTAACCTCATTTTGCAGATGCTACTTTTTTCAATTTAGACACACTTCAGTTACAGTAGTCTTTCACACCTTCTGAATAGAACAACCTAACTCCAAATCCAAACTAACTCTTCTCTTTTCTAAACAACCAATTTTCCTCTATTCCCAGGTATTCACTGTCCTCCAACCAACCATCATCCCAATGCCGGCTCCACCACAAAAACCTGCTCCATCTCCAGCATTCCAAGCAATGCGTGCATGCTTCCATTGCATGTTCTTTGCCACGTGTCTTCTTCTTGTCACTCTCCTCGGATTCTATTTCCTCGCCGCCACCCCAGATATCTTCAAGGTAACATTAAATTCTTCTGAACTTTTTATAAGTAATGAGTTTTCAGAAAACCGAAACAACGACTTCATCAGTCGATAAACCACAAATGGAAGCCCTGATCAATGCTCAACCAATTGAAGTTTCATCTGAAAAATCATCAACGAATTCCGCTGAAAACGGAGGAATCATGGCAATTCCATTGGCTCGAGTCGTCGTTGTTGAAGATATTTCGAATAATGAAGGACAGAAGAAAACAGTTGTTGATGGATCTGTTGAAGAGAAGTCTACTTCCAATTTGGATCGTCCACTTCATCCAGATGAGATTGAGGTTTGTCAGATCTTTATGAAAGAGAACCCTTTGAATATCAAATGTTTCTCTTTCAGCAATACCGTATGATGGAGGCTCGTCAACAATTCCAACAAATGATGGAAGAAAGAATGTACATGCAACAAATGATGGCAATGAGAATGATGAGAATGAGACGTCTTCAAGCTGCTTATTATCAACAACAACAAATGAAAATGGCCTTTATTCAACAACAACAACAACAAATGCAAGAGGAGGCCGCCCGTCAACAATGGGCCGAAAGAGCACGTTATGAAGAGGAGCAACGTCGTCAATGGGAGGCTCAACAGGCCTATGCTCAACAACAACGAGCTCAGGCTTTCTGGCAACAACATCAAATGGAAATGCAAGCTCAACAAGCTCAGGCTCAACAGGCTCAGGCTCAATGGCAACAACAGGAGCAACAACAACAACAACAGCCACCACAACACTTCTGGCCAAGACCAATGATGCATCAACAGAGACCATCTGTTTGGCAGGTTAGTAACTGGGTTCGAAGGGTGGTTTATAATTTCGATTTCAATATTTCTTCATAGTGGTTATGATATCTTTGGGTATTGATGCGCTTTAGACAAAGTTAAACATCATTGAACTCTGAGAATTGGGATTCGAAAAATCAATTTTTTCAGCAACCACCACAGCAATTCTTCTTCCCATCTCAACAACAACAACAAAACCAACAGCCACAACAGCCTCAACAAGCTGAAGACCGTTTCCCACAAGCTCCACAATTCTTCCAACCAATTCCACAACCATCAGTTCATGATAAAATCTATGAGGAGCTTCAAAAGAAGTCACAAAACATTCCAGTCAACGCTCCATCCCGTCAAATCTGTAGGTTATAACTCATTTGTATTCAACCTATATTTTGAATTCAGGGACCGCTATCACTCCAACTCCGGCTCCAGAAGAGCAATCTGGAAATGCTGATGTGACCGTTGCTCCAACTGTCATCAACACTGCAATTCCAGCTGTTGTTGCCAGCAGTACTCCAATGCCAGAGGATGCAGCTGAAGTTTCTGATACTATTCTCAGAGATATCTTCTCGGCTTTTGACGAACAAAAGAATTCCGAGGCTGCTAACAAGGAGCTCAACTCTGTTCCATCTACCACTCAAGAGCCAGAACTTGAAGGAAAAGGAGCCATTGTGATTGAGGATAGTTTCCCAAGAATCGAAGAACGTACTACAACTCCAGAACCAATGGAATCCGATGAAGAGATTGAACATTCTTCATCATCAGAAGATAAGGATCATGAGAAAGAATTGGATCCATTTGCAGCAGTTCTTAAATTCTTTGAGAACAATCCACCACGTGAAGTGATTGAAGCAACAACTGAGAAGCCACAAAGACCACTTATTATTTGAAATGTTTGAATTGAGAAAAAAGAGGCAAACATTATAAAAAAGACTTTAATAATTGTTATACAATTTCCCTTTTCAATCAATTCCATCCACTTTTTCCATCACTCGAATCCAGAATCTTTTACGCGTGCAGGTTTGTAAATAAAGTTATTCTCTGTTATTTCTTTTTTTTTTTTTGAAAAACACATGAAATCACAAAAATTCAATTTCTTCACTCAGATATTCTGATTGAACACCAAGCTTCACATTAAAAAAAATAATAGCAAATCGAAAGTGTTTTTGAATTTTAATTTTATAAGTGATCACGATTCTTCATCTGAATAGCTTCAATATAATAACGACGGAATAGTGAAACTGAAAAACCATCTTGAATGAACGTTTCTTTTGAATCACTCACAAATCATTGTTGGTCCACCTGTCCATGAACACATTCTCGTGAAGAAATATTCCAAAACATTCAAAAATGATTTTTCAATCGATCGGAACTTTTTGTTCGCCATAAAAATAACTATCAATTGACATAATAGGAAAATTGAATACATTATCTAAATTCTTTTTTCTTTTTTTTAATCCTTCTGTAGACCTACCGTAGTCACTTTCCACCATTTTGAATATAACCAAAAATCGAAAATAACTAGGATAAGTATGAAGAAAACGAATGAAACTGCTTCATTATCCTGAGAATCTTGGAGTGTGTAAACTACCATGAGAAGCATTAAAACAGAAATTAAAACTACGATTGAATACAAAACAGAATATGATTTCTGAAATTGAAAATAATTGAAATTATCTCCCGAAGAAATTACCTTCGAATCATACAAAATCATTTTATGAATAGTTTCTTGAAGTTTCGAAAGCATATTGGTGTTGAGAAAAATGTTTTTCGACTGATAAACTTGTTTCCATTAGACATTATTTTTCTTGAATCGGGTATCCATGGAAACCGACTAGTCTGGTGGAATTCTCGCAGAAAAAAGTGATTGGAAATGTTATTAGCTCGAGTAGAATGCACATGTCTTTTGAAGCTGATGTTTATTGAAATATTTGGTATTCGGGGTTTCAAGATAGAAATCATTTCGGCGAAGAGAAATGTTTTAGTATAGCACTAATGAAAAAAGATTCGCTGTGAAGCTGAAAAAAAACACAATTGGGAAACTTCCATGAAGGGAATTTCGTTTCATTTTTTACAAAATTTTCGTAGGCAAAAATAATTATAGAGGTGCTGGAAACTCAACTCAAAAATTTGAAAATAAAAGTTTTATGATGGAACATAATCAGCCCGACCAAATATAAATACAGTTAGAAAAAGTTGGATCAGAACTTGATAATACTCAGTTTTGATTGCTTAAAAATGCCTTGCTCCATCATCTTCGCATAAGCATAACATCGATTGATTAGAATAAATTGAAGAACGGAAACTGAAAATAAAATGAAAATGTTCTAAAAGAGAAGAGTTGTAAACTCACGTGCGACTGAAGCTGTACTGATGATTTCAACAGAATATCCAGTCACTAATCCCATCACAAAACGATCTTCCTCTGCATTTTTCACTCCCAAAATATTCGGATAGGTGTCATTTGATTCATATCCAGAAGCGATTTGACTGGCAAAATACACAGGAGTTCCCAGAATTCCACCGAAATCGAAAGCGAGATGGATCAGCTGGAAATGAATAGAAGAATATATCGTAACGGGAGGGAAAGATGAGGAATAGTTTTACTAAAAACTGTTTAGAACGGAACTAGAAATCAATTCTAGAAATTGAGGTTTGAAATGATTAGGAGTTTTTAGGTCATTTAAACTTTTAATATATTGTTTCTCGTTTCTGGAAAGATTGATCTTAGAGAAAAAAATCAGGATACTATACAATTTTGGATATATAACTTGTCCGTTTCTGAAATTCTATCTTAATTTGAAATCGTGAATGAATTTGTTAGGAACTGTGGATGCTCGGAAAGAGAATATGATTCCCCTTATCATCCTATTCTTAAGAACTAGTCAAGATTTCGTTGCTCCTGAAACAATATTTCTCTATGATTCATTCGGATTTCGAAACTTCTAGAACCTCCCTTATGACATCACACTGTTTCAAAACACAATACAAATCCTTCCAAAATCTTACCGAAATATACATTGAAACTTTCAACAATTTTGATTTGTTTTTGATGACTCCATATAACAAAACAACTTCCAATATTCCAGCAACAATTCCAGATGTTCTGGTTACAAGATCATCGTTGAATATCGATTGCCATAAGCACTCTAACAATCCACAAACCGAGAAAAAAACAACAACAGTTCGAGTTTGAAAACAGAAGATTTGAGGCTAAAATTATTATTTTTTCATCTTTTCAGACTATTCAATTCTTGTCTTACAGGACCACCGAAAGTCATTTTCTGTAGAAAATCACATAGGAAATACAAGGGATAATCTGAAAAATAAACCCAAAAAATCAATGATTCGTAACCGAACCTCCGATCTCTGTAAACCGGTTATCCTCCAAATATGTCACTTTAATCCGTTTTTTTTTGTTTTTGAAATTGTTTTTCTAAATGATTAATCTACTTTATTCTTGGTAGGATTGTCTGTGTTTGACTGATTGCCCAAATTATATAAGCTGACGGAATCTGAGATAATGCCTGATGCAGTTTAAATAGAGGTTCTTTTAATAATATCTTCATTGTTCACAGATTCATAAATTCAAAGCCATTCAAAGACAGTTCCAAAATCAAATATTCTGTACAGTAATCTTGGGTCCTCCTTTAGTTGTTACAGTAACCCGTGGAAGACGTGTCCAACGATAAACAGTCAAAACTGCATAATATCGAATGAAGAATACTGAAAGTTAACGTTGGATCTCTAGTTCCCTTTGAATTTCAACTCACGAATCCAAATGATAATAAATATGAATTCCATGATGAGACATCTCAAAAGTGCATCATACTCGTCTTTGATATTGTAGCGATTCTTTGAAGTATTCATTGACGAAACTGAATTTTTAAATGATTTCAAAGTATTGTCAAAGAAACAACTTACTCGCAAAAACTAATAGGAAATAGTTGGCAGACACTGTCAAAACTACAAGATTGAAAGCCTAAAAACTAGAGATTTGGCTACATCAGAGTGAAGAACTTACCAATAAAACAACAGCAATTAGAATAAAACAATTGCATTCAAAAATGACAATAGCAATCAAAAAAACTTCCAAAAAGGTTCCGAAAAGGAATCCAAAACTGAAAAGCCATTGATTTTCATCACGTGGAGTCCATGTGTAATGCCAGTCAATGATAGGGAGAATCAGGAATAGGATGGTTAGAGCTACGGCAACTACCTGGAGATGAATAATTGGAAATTCTGGGATCCTGGTTATGCCAATTATGATTATTGCACCAAACATTTGAAAATCAAAAACGGAAAATTGAACTCTTATACCGAATTGGATGGTTTGGTAACACAAATGACATCTGGATTACGGTAACGTTTCCATATTTTTTATACTTAAATTTGAGTGAGATCACTACTCTTTGAAGGGAGTTATTGAAAATAAAATAGAATTTCACTCAATCTCACATGTTTCAGAAATAATATCTTTATCGATGAGGTCAGTGTCACTACAAAACCGTACCTTTGCAATCCTCACATTCCGCGGAGTGGTCTGCAAACAGTTATTCTATTATTCTGAAATTCCTTCCTCAACACTCACCCAAAAAATCACCATTTTTTGTACTTTTTGTTTTCAAGAAAAGCTGAGAAAAGAAAAGAATACAGTAGACAGTTTTTTCCCTTTTCTCTTTTATACAAAAATATCAATTTCCTGATGATTCACTGCTCAGAAAATGTTGTTTTTGTGTTGTACAAAATATTGAAAAACGTCATTTTTGGGAATTGAAAAGAAAAAGAAAAAGTAAAAGAAGAAAAACCTTTTTTATTATTTCATAACTCATCGAAGAAAACAAAAAGATTTATTGAATTTCAGGAGTATTTGATGCACCAGAAGTGCCTCTTTTCACTGAAATCGACGTTTTTTCGAACCAACGATACATGATATAAACTGATAGAAGACGAACAAGATGTACTGAAAAATACAGAAATTTGAAGAAGTTGGGAAACTGGAAACAAGAACTCACGAATATAAAAAATGACGACGTAAACTGTGAACATGACAACTGTTCCTCGAGGATCCTGATCTATATAATGAGAATGAATAGAAGCAGCTTCGTAAACTGTAAAAAAGATATGAAAATGAAGAGAATTTAAAACAAAAACTCACAAATAACATCAATCACGAGCACGAATAGACTCATCGTAGATATCAAAAAGAACAGAATCTGTAAAAAAAAATTAGTACTCCTGTTTGGAGACTACATTACTATAGAAACTGTTTCAAGAAACTTTATGATTCTGATTTAAAATAAACTGTGATTCAGAGATGAAACGGTAGGTGAATGCTACTTATGATGAATTTACAAAAAGTGATCATTTCATTCAGTATTTATGATGTTTCTT
>GL379932.1:16886-47489 GCA_000143925.2 Caenorhabditis brenneri | reverse complement strand
GTTTCAAACTCCGCCTATGTTATTTTTTGGAGCCTCATCAGAAGAAGGTCCATACTCAAAAACAGTTCCTTCAAAATGAAAGGAATCAACTAAAAAGTTATTCACCGTACGATTTTCAACGATTCTTCAGCACTTGACTCCATTCGAAAATCATTGATCTTTGAGTTGGACACTTCCCAAGTCTACAGGTTGACCAAAGAAACCACTCTGGCACAGTTCAAAAAGATTCAACCATTCCAAACTCACCACCAGAAAGAGGATTATTGTGATTCCAGTTACAAGTTGAATGAAAATAACAATGATATATGAAGTCTCCAAAGCAATACTTCCAATTTCGAGATATCTCGGAAGCCATTTATAATTGATCACAAGATAATTGTGTCGATTCGGTTGAATTAATTCAATAATCGATGAAAGAATGAATATTATTCCGAGACTCATTGAGACTATCTGAATTGAATTCATATGAAAACTTTTCATATTTAGGAAACCTACTCTCGCTGCTTTCACTCGACTTTCAGTTATTTTGAATTTCCACATTTTTGAAAAATTTAGAAAAAAAGAATTCAAAAATTCTGTCATTCCATCATGTTTTTCTCCCAACTCTTCCTTTTATAATGGGTTAATGAATCACCGTTGAAAATACATTTGTTCTATTCAAAAATTCTAAAAGAATTCCATCCCAACCATTTCTAAAGACAAGCATTTATATTGCGTGTTTAAACAGGGAAAAACATTCTCAAACAACAAAATGTTTAAGAAAAACGATGGGCTTCAATGGATTCCAAGAATTATTATTACAGGACAAAAAAGTCAAAGAATGTGAAGACGGGAAGATTTTAAAAAATAGAACAGTGATATAAAATTGTTTGATTTGGGTCAAAAACTATTATTGTTGTGGTGGCCAGAAGTACTGTTGTGGTTGTCCACCAATTCCGTATGTCGGTGTACTCTGTACTTGTTGCTGCTGTGGGACTTGTTGATAATATTGTGGTTGTTGTGGTGGTTGTTGCTGGTATTGCTGTTGCACAGGCTGTTGATAGACTTGCTGAAATATTGAGGAATAGATCATTGAGCTATGAATGCGAGATTACCTGTTGTTGGTAGCCATATTGTTGTTGTGGCTGCTGCTGATACACCGGCTGTTGTTGTTGAATACCGTATTGTGGAGCATACTGTGGTTGCTGATACATCTGGAAAAAGAAATTCTGATTTGAGTTCTCGCTAAACAGAAATGACACTTCTTGTGGATCATATATGAAGCATAACGGTTCTGGGTCAGGAAAATTGTTGAGGGAAATATGTCAGACTTTCTACCATACCTGTTGTTGGTACTGCATTGGTTGTTGCTGCATTTGTTGCATATGCATTTGCTGTGGCTGTTGCTGATAAACTTGCTGTTGTTGGTATTGAGGATTAATTTGATATCCCGGTTGCTGAGCCTGATACATCATCTGCTGTGGTTGCTGTGGCTGTTGTTGTTGTGGTGGGTGCAGAATGTTTTTAACAGAAACTGGAGCAGGAATTCCCAATGACGACTCTAATGGAGGACGAACAAGTTGTGGAGTTGAATTAGGAACTGCAGAGTTTGGTGTCATATTTGCAGAAGTTGTTTCAGAAGGAGTCGCTAATTGAGTCTGAAATTGAAAAGTATTGATTAAAACATCTCAAAAGATAAAAGCATACAACTGTTTTCTCAGCGACAGGAGCTCCATCTGGTCGAATAGTCCTCGGCAATGCCATCCTTTGCCCTGGAATTATTGGTGGAGTCGCTGCCGTTTTCTCTTTTTCTTCGGGTTCTGGTTTCTTTTTCTTCGCAGGATTTCTATTATTTGTTCCCAACAATTCATACAATTCATTATATTCGGCATCGGAATTTTCTCCCTCATCAGATGACCCGTCTATATCCCGTAAAGCTCCAGAAGATGTCCCCGGTTGGCTCATTGCAGTCGCTGGATTATCATAGAATGAATGAGTCTGTTGTTGTTGTTGTACAGGTTGTTGTACAGGTTGCTGTACTGGAGAGAATGTTTGATTTGAAGGTGATGGATTGATATTGAACTGTTGAGAATATGCAGATCTAGCGGGAGTTTGTGAAGAGATTCCATAATTTGGTTGTGGCTGTTGTGGTGGAGGTTGAGATGATGACGGACCTGCTTGTGGCGAAGAATATTGAGGTGCTGAAAAATGATGGATTTCTTTAAAAAAGAATAAATACAGTTCAATTGACCCAAAGTTTCAAGGTAGGCTGATATTTTGTCTACCCTATATCTATAAATGAGTACAGATAGTACCTTGGCTGAATTGCATTCGACTTTGCGATGTATTGTTGAGTTGAATTCCCATCGAAGAGATAATTTGAGAGATACCAGCCTGTGACTGAGCTTGCCCTTTCTCCTAAAATAATATCAATAGTCAGAATAAAAACAACTTCTAGCGGTTCTTACATGTTCTTTCTTCATATGTTCAATCAAGTATTGAATATATTCTTCTCCGTCAGCTGCAGTTAATCCAAGTGATTCATATGTTCGTTTGAGTTCATAGTCTGGAATTTGTCCATTGTACTCTCTGAATAAGTCATCCACTTGAATCAACGCTCCCATTGCTTTGAATTGTTTATTCTGAAAAAAAAAATTACATTTCAATTCAGAAACGATGGAATTACCGCATCCATCGTTGCTCTTTCTCTTTCCAATCGACGTTTGTCTTCTGATGATGGGGTTGATGCAATTGGAGCTGGATTCTCTTGTGCAACAACTTTTTTCTCTTCAATTTGAGATCCTAGAATTCTTCCATTATTCGCCATTTCCCTAACTGTTGCTAGTTGTGATATGAAGTCGTTCGGAGCTATTGGCTGTTGAGGAATCGGAGCAACTGGAGACGTTTTATCCTCCCTTCTGAGCTTTGCCAAAAACGAGTCAGTTTGTTGTGACCATGGATCTTGACTCTGTCTCGGTGGTGGTTTCCGTTCAGGAGTTCTGCTTCTGCTTCTGCTCCTACTTCTACTTCTACTTCTACTTCTACTTCTGCTTCTGCTTGTTGAACGGCTCCTGCTACGGGACCGACGGCTACGCCGACTGCGATAATATCGATCACGTGAACGACTTCGACTTCTTGTCCTCGAACGACTTCGGCGGCGGTCTCTCGAACGGCGACGATCACGATCACGACTACGAGAGCGACGTGATCTTTCACGGCTTCTACTTCTATCACGCGATCTACTGTTATTCTTTCTTCTTTGGACCCCTGGTTTAACAGTTTCAATGATAATATCATCATCCACTAAAGAAGCAACTGGGGCAGCGTTTGCTAATTGAATTGGAGCACTTTGAACCGTTTTGAATCCATCACTTGACCAAGTTGCTGGTTTAGCATTCGGATCAAAATACTCTTCGTACCCAGGCCAAAGTCTCGCAATCGTTTCTTTATCTATGAGAGTTTTCATTCTCTTGTCGATCGTTTCTCCAACATGTTTCAACTGAAAAAATAACATTAAATTATCTTCTACTATCATTTTCAGTTACTTTCAAATCACGAATGAAATTTTGGAAAATTCTTTTACGGATATCAGAATTCTTCTCGCGATTGACTTCATCATGATAATGCGGATATTCTCGACGCTGCAATAAAGATTTTGTTAAATTGCCGAATCAATTCTTGAACAAACCATGTAGGTACTCAAGTGATCTTTGGCACTCAAATGATTTAACATTCTCTGTGGATCCGCCCATACATCACATATTGTACAGAAGTAAGAGTCGAGAGATGGATCATCAATGCAAACTACCTGAAAAATTTAAATGTTCTACTTCATTTTCTCTGAGCTTAGGAAGTCTTTGTATAGAAATTCACATACCTCAGTCACATAGGTTACACCGAACGCATCTGGTGTATCCTGAACTCTTTGACTGAATTGACGTGGTAATTCAGCTGGATCCAGAATTTTGATAGCAGCTTGACGGCGCACTGAAAAAAAAGAAATTGATAAGTGAACCTTTCTTTTTCACAAGTTCAGAATGATAGAAAACCGCGTTTTGTAACATTTCGAAAGTTTTAGAACACATATTTTTGCAATGGAATCATAAGAAAACAAAAATTGAGAAGGGAAGGCACAACTGAATATAGGATTGGAATTTCTTTAATTATAAATTTGTCAATGCTTGAATAAAACTGCATCTTCGATATGCCTATCGTTCGTTAAAACAGTTGGATCTGAAATTTTCTGATGAATCGGCTCTTACTGTAGTCAAGTAAGTCTTTTCGAGTCCTGATTTCTTGGGTGTTGTGGATGTGTGGATCCGCTTTACTTCCTATCAGCGATGGTCTGAAACGTTGGCTTTGAGTGTAATTGCGACAGGCTTCAGAATGATACTCAAAAAGCTTTCCGACGAAATTTTTTGAGTCTCTCTGGGAACTACCTTTTGAGGTAAGCAGGATTTTTAGGTTGTGCAATCCCATGATTTCCAAAAGCCATCGGAAAACCCAATGAAGGTCTTGGAGGTGGCGCCTGATTTTGAGGAACGAAAGGTTGTTGTGGATTTCCAAAGAATGAGACTGGTTGCTGAATAATAGTGATGATTAGGGTTATAGGTTGAGAAAAATGAGAGAAATAAATAATTGAAAAACATGAAAAATGAAACATTTATGCAGTCAACCGCGCTTTTTTTTTTTTGAAAAGCTTGCTCCTCGACAGCTGGAAGTTGCTTCTCGACTATCTATGTTCCCATGTTTTCTTAATTTTTCAGCTATTTGGGAGAACTACTTGCGGTAACTACGGCGTTCAATCAAAACAGGATTTACAACTAAAAACAAAAAAAAGATCTATAGTCCGAGTATTAACTTCGTATTTCTTTGATAAGCAATCATTTTCTTATGTTCAAAAGCATTGAGAATGGCAAATCTGCGGCAGTCATAATAATGCAAAATTGCTCTTTGCCGAAAAATACATAAAAGCCGTTCCCGGTCAAACTCGTCAGACTAACTACCTAATAACCATGAGGCGATCCTAATATTCGATATGTTCAATATCAAGCGAAGTGCAATGTGAAGCGAATAGTCGGTCGGGCTCATTTTTTCAGTATCATATCGTCGAAGGGTGGATTTCTCAAAGACATTGGGAATATGGGAGAGGAAATCATGATTCCGGTTATTTTCGTTATTTAGCAAATGAAGAGAACGTAGAAGAGTGTGCGAGGAGAATTGTATCCTTCAATCGTTGATGTAGTGAAAAATGGGATTGAACATGCAAATTCGAGTAAGTTTCTTCGAGAACTGAATTCAAAAAACATGAGAAATTCACTCCTGCGACACCGGAAGTCGTAAAATGAGGATCGAGACAAACGGGAAGAAAGAAAAAATAAAGAACAAAAGTGAGCCAAATCTCTCAAACTACTGCCAAAATAACTAGAATTACCACTCAAATTTTTAATAATCAGATGCTCGGTTTAGTCTAGTATTTAAATCAAATTTTGCGATGCGACTGAAACGATATCAAACTCGTTAAAGCAATATATTCTATCAATGACAAAATCTCATCGGCTGACGAAATCTCATCAAATTATTCCACTCATCGATGTCCTATGACTGGAATAGATAAGTTTGCGCGCAATGAAAATAGAAATATAAAAACATAGAAACGAAAAAATAATCTGAAAAAATTAAACTTCTGAAACGCTCACATGTTTACCTTTTGTTCATTATTGAACCTGAACGATTCTTGAATGTTTATCCCAGGCGGCACTGAACCTAGAGGAGTTGGCAATGTATTCACAGGTGGCTGGCTTCTCAATTGAGGCATCAAGACAAGTTTTGGATCTTGTTTAGCTACAGCGTATGGATTCGTCCCGAGTAATTTAATCTTTTCAGCTTCAAGTCTAGCCTTACGAACATCAATATCTCGTATATCCCTTTTCTGAAACTATTTCAGCGTTGTTTTTTTATAAGAAGAATATCAATAAACTTCTTTTTCCATTTTTGAAGCATGAGCCAATCGGTCTTTCAATGCTACGTCTTCTGGTGTCTCGGTTCTCTGTTTCGCTAAATTCGCTTGTGCATACTTCAATCTGGCTAGTCTTTCAACTTTTCGTTGTCTCTCTTCTTGTTCCCGCCGTTTACGTTTCTCATTTTCGAGACGGAGTTGTTCTTCTCTTTTCTTTCTTTCTTCTTCTTGCTGTTTCATACGTTTCGCTTGTTCTGAATATGGGATTACGTAGCTATATTCAATTCAATCATGTTCAATCAATTCAATCATTGATTTAATTCAATCAATTCAATCTTTGATTTAACGTCATTCTCACCAGCTTCTCTCCGTTCTTGCAATTTCCTCTTACTCTCTTCGACTGCTATTCTTTTCATGATTGCCATTTGATTCCGTTCTTCTTCTCCAACTGGATCGTATACAAGCATACAGTACTGCTCTGTCGGATTCACATCTTTCAAAATTCCCAGAAGAAACCTTCGAAAATCTTTTCCCTTATCATGCGCCTGATTCTTCATTTGTTTGAAAAGCTCTCTGATCTGAGCAACGCGATACTTATGAATCCAATTGATGCAATGTCCCATAGTTCTGACATGTTTCTCCAATTCTGCAGCTCTCTTCTGAATAACAACTGCACAAAGTTGACAATAGAAGTCAGTTTGCTGTTTTTCTATTCCAAGTTGGATTGTGGGATAACGTCGTTCAATGATATTCTCTAGTCCAACAACACTGGCAACATAGTCGTGTTGTTTGCTTGTTTGGTTCCACAGCCAAGTCACTTTCTGAAACTTATTCGAATTATTTCTCTGAATTCGTATTTCATTCATCTTACTTTTGTTGGATCTTTTTGCTCAAATGGTTTCACTGTATAACTTCCCTTTTCGGCAAGTATTCCAAACGCAGACATTGTATTCTGCTTACAAAGAATCATCCGTCGATTATGTTCTTCGGTACATAAATGATTAGTGAATATATCATCATGCCACGTTTCCGCATTTGCAACGACAAGAAGTTCGCACCCCTGAAACAAAAATATATTAAAACGGAAACTAAATAATTATAATCGATTGCTCTCACCTCACATCTACAGATAATCGAACCGAGCTCATTATGATTCCCTCTGGATGTGTTCAAAATCAACATTCGAGCAGCAATCAGGGCCTCTCTTGCACTCATAGTTTCATTTTCTCCTAGAAGAAAGAAGAGTATAATAATTGGCATAGCTCATCAGTTTAAATACCTCCGTCACATGCAACATCGTCGACTAAATTCCAAACTATTTCACACACATCTTTTTCGGAATCTGTTGACAATTGTGAAAACTGAACTTGTCTACGAGAAATGGGCGCCCAAGAGGATAAGTCCGATGCTTTCAACTTGGAATAGAGCTGAAATTATTATACTTCGTACACATATATTTATAATTTGTCATTGATCTCACATGCATTCGTTTTTGGAATAACCCTGAATTTCTTCGAAGCCAGTCCATCAGAAAGTTTTGTTTTTTCACATCGTCTTCAGGACCAAGCAAGGTTCTCACAAGGTCCGGAGCGCAGAGAAACTGAAAATGTGTGATGATCTAAAGAATATATTGTATTCCAAACTAACGACAAATTGTTTGAGATGATCGTATGAACGAATGTGCTGATTAACAATTACAGGATTCCTTGAGAATGCTTTCCAACAGCAACGACATGTCACTTCATTATTCTGTTCATCTTCAATCATGTACTCCAAACCGACGTCACATAAAGTTTGAACCAAAGTATCCTTTTCAAGTTTCCATGATCCTTTGATATCTGTATCACTAATTGGAATAGTTGGAGCGTAAGGAACCAAGTATCGAGGATCTAAATGAAAACAACTTGTCAGAATCAACTATTCCTTTATCTACCATATGATAAGCGATGATGCATTGCACCGACTTCAAAATGTCCTACACTTAAAAGATGACTTTTCCACGTTGCAGCCATCTTCTCTGGAGTATGAACCAGATTTGAATCAAACTCTATGTAAGTAGTGCACGTATGGCAGAATCGGAAAACTTTTCCAGTCGTAACTTGATAATCATCAATTATTTCTGCAGGTGGATCTTCAAACTTGTGAACATCTGCGGATAATTGTGACTTTATGATATTGGGAAGACGATTGAGTGTGCGAACGATGTGTTTCGTGTCATTCTCCAAACCGTAAATTGCAAGAAGCATCTTAAGAGTTCTGGCTCTTCTTTCTGGTCCTATAGTTTGATGAGCCAAATAGGCATTATATGATTGTACCATACACTGAATTTCGATAATCACTTTGGAAATCGGATAAAAATAACTAACCAAATATTTAGTCGCATGATACTCGGAAGTAAAATGCTCCAATCGTTTGTCTGAATCTACAAGAGCGAAGCATACAGTACACATTATGTCTTTTCCAGCTGTTATTGAATGACGATATCCACATGGTTGACTCAAATACCACATATCCGGTTCTTTTTCAATCCAGTGAAGATCTCCAGCTGCTTCGGACGTTTTGAACTCATCGAAAATTTCTTCTGGGTTAACTGCAAATTATAAAGCTCACAGAAATACAGAATTATTGATACTAACATTCATTCATTACAGCCATAATCCCTGCACATCTTTGATGATCCGGACTTTCACAGTGAGCTGCTCGAGCTCTTTCGTTTGTGTACTTCCCCACAGTGTTTATTGGAGTTATTGAATTACAAGTCTATAAAAAAAGGTCAATTGAACGTTTTCATATCAAAACATACACTGCAGTGGAGTATACTGTTCTGAGCGTTGTCCTTAACATTTTGGAAAGTCACATCAATTTTATCCTCAATTCCTAGCTGCTTCTTTGCATCTGCTGTGCTGAGAGCGATACGAAGGATTTGAGGTGGTTGTACTTCTCCTTCTTTTTTGAAAACGATTTCAGCAGCCTCACGATACTTTTCATATTTGTCACATTCATCATTTTCGCATTCCTCTTCGATTTTCTCTTTCATCTTGCAATCATCTTCGTCCTAAAAATTGAGGAGAAATCTACACGAAAATGAAAAAAAAAACATGTTTAAAAAAAATGAAAAGAGTCCGAGCAAAAAGCATGTGTTCAAAAACGAGAAACATTTCAAGAAATCATTTGGCAGAATAATATTCTTAAAACTATTACCAAGAAGTTTCTGATGTGGTGCATCGACGTAAGATGAACATCGGCTGCGTCATACGTGGATCCTACTGTATAACACAAATTACAGGCCCACAAATCCAGTTTTTCTTGATCAGAAACACCTTCCTGATGAATTTCAATACACTGATCAAGTCCTGTAATTTAGAAAGTTTTCGCTTTATTTCGCACGTCAATTGTTTACCAATAATCGATAACTTTTTGAGCTTGTATCTTTCCTGCATTTTTGATACGCCACTCATCAGTCGGTTCGATGATTCATCGAGGAACTTTTTCACCATCCATTTCTACAAAAGAATGTTTTTATAAATTTATTTGATTCGATGTTCTTTTAAAACTAACCTTGATGTGTTCCTTGCTATTACAGTGTGAAGTTTTTTCTTTTTCGTCGACAATAGTCACTCGACAGGTGAAGCATGACGATTCTCTACTCCAAATATCGGTGTCTTCTTCCATTGTCGGTGCCTTGAATAAAGTGAAATACGGAACATCGAAAAAAAGGTTTTTAAAAAATAAGTACTAAAGCGATAAACTGACGCAAAAAAAAACGAAATAAATTGATATGTAAAATTCGGTTGCAATAAAAAATTTAGACAAAAAATGGTTCATGTTAAAGCAATTTTTGAAAATTCTTAGTTAAAATCAATGGGATAAATAAATGGGATAAAAGGGAATATACACAGAAAATCACATGATCAATAAAAGCTTGTAGAAATCGGTACGAGGAATATTTAGACGATATTTTATCGATTTGGAAACCATAGGTGTCACTTTAGAGCGATGGATGATTCTGGAAAACGAGAGATATCATCAAACGATAAATATTAATTTTTATTCAAGTCGTTTCGAAAACTTGGTTATGAAAAAGTCATGCCCATTATGTTAAGTACAGTAAATATCACTCAAATTAGATGTTCAACTTTTCAGTAAACAATTTCAAACAGTTTTGTATCAGTCTTGCAACACAAACTTACTCGACAAAACTCTAACGTTTCCTGAACTAAAATTTTTGAAGGGTTAACTCTAAAATAATCAAACCTTCAAATCCCAGAGAGCAACAATCCCATCGGTTCCGCATGTCGTAAACTTTGACACATTACCAACAGTTCCAGAGTGTGGAAGAATTTGTCTGAAACTTTAAGATTAATCAAGCTTCGAATACAGTTAACTGACGTGATGCGATTTTGATGAAGAGTTTTCAAAGCTACATTAACTTTTTCCGCTGCGTTGTTCCTGAAAATTCTTGTCCGGTAAGGTATTCTCTATAATTTTTTTTGTTTACCTGTCTATATTTTTGAAGAGCTGAAGAGCACTGTTAACAGTCGATGATTTGGCAGCAGATGGAACGTCTAACTTACAAACTTCTTTCAAGACATCTTGTTGAACGACAAAGAGAACAGGAGAGCAATCGTGGCCCTGCATATTTAGATTCAGGAAGTGAAACTATTTTACATTCAAAAAACTATGAATAGAAAACAATGTTCGAAAAAAAAACCGAATTTCGGAAAAGATAATAACTAAATGAGTGATAAGATTTCAATTTTCAAAACGAACCGCTGTCACGACACTGTTTTCCGTAATCCATTCGACGGTTGTGAAGGGAAGATGAATAGTGCGCAAGTTTTGAACTTTTTGACTATCCTAAAAAGCATATTATGCGATTTTTTCGTAATGAAATTTATTTGCAGCTACACTTTTTAAAAACATTGAAATACGACTCACTAAATTAGAATCAACGAATGAGACGGAAGAATCATGTGAAACAAAAGCCAGACGACATCCGGATGGTGAGAAAGCCACTCGATGAACCCATCCTCCAACATAATATTCACTCATTAATTGTCCAAACGGCATTTTTTGTCCCCATGGATTTGGTGATGGCTTTTCATCTACTTCTTTCACGTATGCAGAAAACACGCGACACTTGAAATCACATGATCCAACGGCCAAGAGAACGTTGTTTGGGTGCCAATCGAGACAAGTAACAGTGGATCGGATCGGCTTCTTGATTTGTTTGGAAACCCACCTAAATTAAAATTAAATAATTTTTATCTCATACAAGCGAAATTCGAATTTGAACTTTAAAATTGAAATATTCATGGTACTGAACTTACCAATGATTTTCTTGTTCATAATAGCAGACCGACACCAGCTTAGCACCACTTCCGACGGCAAACTTGTTTTCTAATGGAGACCATTTGACATAAGTGGCCGCTCGATTGAAACGAACTAGTACCAACTCTGGCTTCCAGATATTTTTGTCAAAAGTCCAAACGAATGCATTTTTGTCTTGAGAACAAGACACAATTCGATTAGTTCTGGTTCCCCAATCCAGACCAGTGACAGGAAGGTCATGTTCAGAAAGAGTATGGATTGATTGCCAATCACCATTACGCCATTCGAAAATGTGGATCTCGTTGGATGAAGCGGACACGGCAATTTCTGAAAGCAGCTTAATGAGCGGTTATATTTCTCCAATTTAGAGTAGTCGGAGAAAAAAATCTTTCTGATATATGCAGTTGATTTGATTTGGGGTTTAAATTATTAAATATATTTTCAAAATTATCAAAACGTACGAGATCGATCTTTATTCCACGCGTGGCACGTGATGGGACCAATACCAAAGTTCCAGTGAAGAACGGGAACGCCAGAAGAAGACATCTACACTAACTTTCTGTAAATATATCAATAAAGGACGCTTTCAAGACGTGACGGTAGGAGAACGTTGTTTTACGATATATCACGCATGTTTCAAACTATTTTCGCGAATAAAGCTTTCAGCTTTTGCATAGAAATAGTAGAAATTTTCCCCGAAAACGATCGATTTACGGCTTATTTTGTGTGTACAAAATTAATCATTTGTGCGAACACGGTCACGCTAAATTGCGGGCATAGCGCGCGATTTTACGACAAATTAGAGATGCTCCGATTCGTTTTGATTGCTTCACTAATTTTATGTTAATTCCTATCTTTCTATCACAAAATCGTTTATACCCAACATCTCTATCACATTTATTAGTACAATATCAGTTAATTAACTTAACACAGAAAAACTATTTTCCTGTAACAAAATTAATTGCTTTGTTGTGTTCAGTTGTAACCTCATTCAATTTGTCAAAGAAAAATTGAAAACATTTTTTTCAGGGCAGTAACTTCGTGAAAAACGAATTGAATCAGCATAGAATAGGTGAGTGCGTTTTCGAACATGAAATTAACAGTTGTGACAGTAATCTTAGCTTCTTAAATTTTGATTCTCTTTTTCTTGATAACCAAAGAAATTTGAAAAACTAATGATCATGAAGTTTCCACAATATGTTTATGCATAGTTTCGGTTCTTTGTGTGATGACTTCTTCTTTTCACTGTTACAATCCTCTCTTTTATCGTTTCCGTTCAGTTTCCCATCAATTGGAGAGATGAGAGGAGATGCAGCTCTTTTATTTCTTCTCGCTTCTATTTCGCAATGACATCTCTGCTACTGCCTTTGACAAAACCCAGAAAATAAGATTTAGCGTTCCCGGAGAGACGCAGAGACGTCTATCATATGTCCAAACACTCCCCATGACTTAGCTCTCCCAAATTGGTCTCTAATATGAGTTTATGACAAAGTTGTGAATTTTCATAACGAGTTAGAAAATATTTGAAAACATATTTGAAGACAATTCAGACTTTGCTTAATGTTGTTTGACTTTGCCTAATGTTAATTTATACGGACTAGTTTGCGAAAGTGTTCTTGACGCTTCAATCCACATTTTTTCAAAGGAAAAGTTCACAAACAATCCCCGTTTATCATTTTTGGAGACGCAGGTGGTTGAACACCAATGAGAAGCTGTTAATTGGTGGACGTGTGGTCCCACCGGATACCCCTTCTCCAAATGTTAACTAATCCCTCGTCGTCTTCTCGTTTCGTTTCTCTTTTGGCTCGTGCACCCGTTGAATCAACCCACAACACCCGCCTGCCCTTTAGCTGTTTCGAATAGAAACGGGAAGGAAAGCAGCTCACATCTCTACACGCCTAGTTAATTCCAAGTCGCATTCGGCATTCCATGCATTTTGGAGACCAATGACAATGCGCAGCTCATTCTCAAAATGATTGAATTTGAGACACTCAAAAATAAATTCTCAGTTTTTATTTTTAAAAATTTATAATCCATATTAATAATCTAATAATACACACTTACAATTAAAATTTATATTTTCAAAAGAATAGCACACTCGCACATTCACTATTCCCTAAATTTAGTTGTTTTTTGTCCCCTTATTTTACCTTTGGTTACATTTGAATAATAATAATCGTAATATCTTAGATACTCTCCAAGTGTCATTCGGATCTATATGTTAGTTCGATGCATAGTTCTATGGGTATATCCTCTTATTTGTCTTTTCTCTGTCTTTCCCGCTCTTATCGTGGTGGTTAACTCTCGCTAATTTGGTGTTTTGGTGACAGGTACTCGACTACTCGAATGATGCCACAAACGTCTACTTGGGAAATTGACGAAGCATCAGCTTCAACACATGGACCATCAACACCCGGATCGGGAAATAATGGAATTATGAATGGAGCAAATACACTCCCACGTGTTACGAAACGTTGTTCCACATCTGGTAAAACGTCAAATATTCCACGTTTCAAACGACGTAAGATTTCCCTATTTCTTTCGTTTTGTTTTTTTTTTCAATCCCCGTTACTTGCTTGCGCTTGTCACGTTTTTAAAGCTTGAGCACTGTGGGCAAATGGTGATGGTTTTTTCCAAGTTATTTAAATTTAAAGAAGGTGTTTAATGGAAATTCATGGCGTTGAATAGTACATAAGATATTGTTTTTCTTGTTTAACTTCGTACGTTTCCTCACCTACTGACTAAATCTATTCGACACTGTCTTCCGAGAAGAATTCAGTACAAAAGAAAGTGAGAACAGTTGAGTGTCAAAGACGAGGGAGGGCGGAAAATCATATATAAATTGCCCTCTTTTTAATCGTCTTCCCTCACTTCTCTATTATTTCTCGTAGATATATTAGTGTTTCTCTTTTTATTCATCTTGCTACACTGAAACATAATTCTGAAAAATGATAGAGAACTTTGGTTCAAGAGGTAGGAAAAAATGATAGAGAACTTTGGTTCAAGAGGTAATTGAAATTTTAAAAAACTCGTTGAAACCTTATTTTTCTTCAAAAATTGGAAGTCTGGAAATTACAAGCTATTTTCTGAGAATCTTTTTTCAGCGCATCCTCCACATACATCAAGGCCCCATTCGGCAATATTATCTTCATCGCCTGCTGTTCATCGAAAAAACAGTCCCTCAACTTCAACCCCTACCTCATTTGCGAACCGTCGACTTTCTCAACAGCCACATCAACACGCTCATAGTCACATTAATCAGTTTCACACCTACAATCATCACAACAATCATCATACTCCAGTCATTGAAGAGCATACAACACCACGTGCATCAGTGCTGAATCTGAACCAAGCTCATCAAAACGTATTCTCAACGAGGACGCCACCGTTCGGAAGTATGCCGAATAGCGGCACAAACACCGCAGAAGCATCCATGACGTCTTCTGTTTGTGCGATGGAAACAGAAGGAACGGCAACAGGAAATTCTGGAGATGAACTTGCAGAATCAAGAGATATGGTTTCTGAAATGCAGAGGAGGTGTCGAATCGGACCATCAGGATATCCTCATCTCTTGAAAGCAAAACGACTAAGGTTCTACCGAAATGGTGATCAGTACTTCAAAGGTCTTCAGTACGCGTTGCAATGTGATCGAGTCAAAAGTATGCAACCATTGATGGAAGAACTAATGAAGGTATTGAACAATTATAACGTTAGTTTCCTTATTTTTATTCGTTTCCAGACAGCAATATGTGATTCAACAGCTCTTCCTCACGGTATTCGACATATTTTTACAATTGATGGTGCTTACCGAATCACTTCTGTGGATCAGTTTGAAGATGGTGGTGGATATGTGTGTTCCAGTACTGATGCTTTCAAACCCGTTGATTATTCAAGAGCTGCTGAGCCAAGCTGGCGATTGACCCTTGCCAATCGGTATAACCGACATTTGGAGACAAAAAAGCTTGCTTTGAGTGTTGTTGAGCCAGCACACGAGAATACAGATTTTGTGTTTCCACGTATCATAAAAGTTATTCGAAATGGAGTGAAGCCACGCCGCATCAGCAGACACCTCTTGAACAAAAAGACAGCCAAGTTGGTCCATTTTTGTCATATAAGCTATTCATATTCTAGATCGAGTCAATCCAAATAAATATTTAAAATTTTCCAGATCATTCGACCAAGTTCTCCGAGAGCTGACATCAATTGTAAAACTTGATTCCGGAGCCATTCGAAAACTGTTCACTCTTTCCGGGCGGCCTGTTCTAACATTGCAAGACTTTTTCCGAGAAGATGATGTTTTTGTTGCTTATGGTGGTAACGATAAAATGGCTGCTGATGACCTACTCGTTGCTTCTGAAGAACATAAGTCTGTTGGTGCAGGATCATCATCGAAAATTCGAAGGTAGTCATAGTTAATTAATTAACATTTCGAAAACAAACTCAACTTCAGAACAAGTCGTCGGTCCACAATGCCAAACAGAAATGAATCTCTCCGTCACGATCGATCTGGTAGTGTGATTCCTGATCAAGATCAGCAACGTCTTCCACCTCTTCTTGATGAAAAATTCAAACTAGTTCGATTGATTGGTGATGGTAACACTGCTGTTGTGTATGAAGTTGTCGACAAGTGAGTATTCATTACATTTGGGTTTATAATTTCGAAACATTATTTCAGAATAAACCAAGATCGACGAGCAATGAAAGTTATCGCCAGAGAAAACGTGATTGGCAAAGAACATCTGATTGAAATGGAGTTGGCAATTCTTCAGAAAATAGATCACACTTTTATTGTTCAACTTTATGATCATTGGTTCGTAGATGATTCATATTATTTGTCGTTGGAATTAATTGAGGTGAGATTCTTACAATCATAAACTGATTTCAAAATGCTCATTCAGATGGGTGATCTGTTCGAACATCTTCGACGAGTTCGACGAGTTCCCGAAAGAGACGCCGTCAGAATGATGACTTGCCTTGGACAAGCACTCGAATATATACACGAACTTGGAATTGTGCATCGGGATGTGAAACTGGAAAATTTACTGGTACTAGTTAAAATTCCGCGGTTAACTTCTAATTCCTGCATTTCAGATCGTAAAAGACGAGTATGGAGAGCTTGGAGTTAAGCTGGCTGACTTTGGACTGGCAGCTGAAATGCCAAAAGATTTTGGAGTGCTTTCAACAATTTGTGGTACACCGACCTACGTAGCACCAGAAGTCCTTAACAAGACAGGGTATGGGTGCAAAGTAGATATTTGGGCTGCTGGTGTTATCCTCTACGCGATACTCGTTGGGTTTCCACCATTCCAAAGTTCAGATGGGTCTGAACAAGATCTGTTCAGTGCAATTATGAGTGGAGAGTTCAGCTTCCCATCCCCATCTTGGGATGACGTGAGTGATGTGAAAAAGGAGATTCAATAAAATATTTGTTTTTAGGTCTCTTGGTCTGTTCGGCATCTGATTTTATGCCTAATCCATACTGACGCCTTCCATAGATATTCTGCTGGCGAGCTGTTGAATGATGAATGGATGGTGGTATGTTGAACTGAATGGAATGTTTGAATCATTTTATGATTAATATCATTTTAGAATCTCGGTGACGTTGATCCGGAATACGAAGACTGGGCTCGTCTTTTTGTACAATCAAGAATGCATGTTGAAGAAGAACAAGAAACCCCTTATGAGTACTATACATCTCGTCGAACATCAATGGACGAATTATCGGAGAGTGCTGGGGTCGAATTCTCATTTTCACGGGAAGGATAAACATAGTTATCCACAATTTGCTTTCACTCGTTTTTAGATATCAATTGATTCGTTCTTTCTCTGTACTTTAATTTATCGGTCTTCTCTCTGAAATTATTAGCATAATCACGGGTTTCACTGCTTCGTTTTTTAGGAGTTTTCTGTGAAAATATCCCTCCGATTTCTTGTTTCCCAAAATTCCCTCCGATTTTCCCAATCCCTCCGATTTCTTGTTTCCCAAATTTTAATAGTTCTCTTTGTCTGGATGATTGTTTTTAAAGGTTTCAAATCGTCTGTATTGTCCTCCGGTTTATTGCTTTCTCCGTTTTCTAAATGAATTATTGCTCTGAGAAAAGTGGTTTCTGGGGCACATTCATCGTGCTCAGTTGTTATTAATTTTAGTTTTTGTAGTTTTAGCTGTTAGAAAAACAAGTAGTCATTTTGTGTTCATTCAGATTTGTGAGTGAATAATTGTTTTCCTATTCTTTCAGTTTCTCACAAAGAAACGAATAAGATGACTGGAAAATGTGCAGTTTGTCATAAGCCATCGAACTCTTTTAATTATGGGGTGAGTGAACTCTTTTTTTTCAGAGCAAAGAGATTCTTTCTAAAAAATCAACTTGTTTTATTTTACCCTCTCGAGAAGAGAATTTTGATGGGACACGTTTGTTACAAAGTGGCCACTGACTAATAAATTCAAGAATGAATTGTCGTTGTGCAATAAATTATTTTTTAGATTGAATCATGCGGAGCTTGCAAAGTATTTTTCCGTCGAACAATCATTGGAAAACCAGTGAAACCGTGTCGGAATTCTGAGAATTGTCAATCTTCCACCTGTCGATTATGTCGTCTTCAGAAATGTATTCAATCTGGAATGATATTCAAAATGTCCAAAATTCAATCGGATCAAGATTCTTTGACTGGTTTTTTGAACCATTTGAAAGAATTGAATTCTCATCGAAATCGTCAAATATTCAGTTTTCGGTTTGATGGAGATCCTACTGTAGAAGAGATTGCGAAACTTCCAGGACCGATTCTTTTTGAAACAAGACCAAAAAACTATGAAATGAGCAATATTGAATGGGGGAACTTTGTAGCTTTAACTATTGATTACATGAAAAAATTCAATTTTCTCAATTTATTGGATCTGAAAGACCGAGTTTTATTGATTGAAAATTCATTCACGGATTTCGATATGCTTTCAAATGCATTCAGAGCATTCGAATCCAAAAAAGCATGCTCTTTATATCCAGATGGATCGGATATCTTTCTGAAAACTGATTTCGTTGTTTGCAAGACTCTGGAAAACAAAATAAGATGTGAATTGGTCGGAAGACTTTGTGAACTCGAGATTACAATTGAAGAGTTCTTGCTTCTCACAACTGTTTTCTTTTGTAATCCTGGTAAGATTTGAGAGTTTGAAAAGACAAATAATTTCATTTTACAGCAATTTCAAATCTCACTGAAACTGGAAAAACAGTTCTTACATCACATCAAAAAGTCTACACTTCATTGCTTTTTCAGTATTGTTTATTGAAATACCAACAGAATGGACCAACTCGATTCACCAATTTACTCTCTCTGTTCAGTTCAGCTAAAAACGCGCACAAAGACATTGGACATCATTATTTTCTTTGTAATCTCAAAATCGGAAATTTGCCGTTTCGAAAACTTTTCAATCATGAATATCCGGTTTAAAAGTTTTTGTCTGAATAATCAGAACATTCTATGTAATAAATCTATCAAAGTGATATTTATTTTTGAATAAATTGATTTTTGATAAGATGACTCTCCAGGATAAACACATTCAAAAACTATTCTAGAAAGAAGGTTCATCCCCTTTTGGCCAGAAGAGAACTTCCCAGGAAATCAAAGATGGAAAATTCACAAAAATTTAGATACACTCAGAAACTTTTTTGTGTTTCTGAAATGTTTTCCACTACTTTCCACGTTGTCAACCTTTCCTAACTAATCGTGGTTCACCCAAAAAAGTTTTTTTTTTGAAACTCTTTTTCAAAGTTCTTGATTCCCCAAAAGCTTTATTGCGTGGCCCCAACGGGAGACATAGTTTATTTTCGTCGTCTGAGTATCGGTCATCAATTCTCAAAACATAAGGTTTCTGTCCTTCACAGAACAAGTAGAACAACTTGTAGAAATGTTTTGTTTTTGTAAGGCAAGCAACCTATATTTTATATCATTAATAAACATACCATAACATTCATCATTGTTTTATTTCTACCTAAAAAAAATAATTTTTCTAAAAGCGCACGGACTTTCGGTTGAAAGGTCTCAACTCTTGAATCGCCACTCCAGCAGTGGTCTGTGACCGTAACGAGACATTTCCCGCGAAAGTCCGTCTATAACATTTGGCTGGGTACTGTATTTCCCTAATACATGCCTATACAACTTGATTTTTTCACATTATTTTCCAATCTAGAGTTAATTGTTCTGTTGCAAAGATCCGATAACCACTTGGCTATTTAATGGGAAGTTTCCTAAAAGGAAAAGTCAAGTGTAAATAGATGATGACAATCACTTTAATAATTGAATGGAACTTTTTATCCCACGATTATTGGCTCAAGAACCTCGAATATCGCTCTTCATTGCACCTGTCACTTACTCCATCTTCCATGAAATGTATGTGTCACAATTAAGATGATGACAGGAGGGAATGTGTTAATCTGGCAGTTCATGAGAACGTGGGATACGCGCACAGTCTATGCCAAACCTCTTGTATGTGGTCTTGTATCGCCTTCCTTCTGCCAACAGAATTAGCACTTCTTCGGCTCCTCTTTTTTTTTCTTTTTTTCCTTTTCTGATTCAATCTTGTCGGCCATGTTTGATCAATATCAAGATATTTTGTTTGTATTCCAGACTAGAAATGATGTGTATAGGCTTACTGTATTTTATTTGGAAATTCACTTGACACTCTGCTTTGTCGTTCTCTAAAAATGTATTCTACTGTACAAGGTGTTAGTTTGAACATTCGAGAAGCTCAATCTTCTTTTTCCTGCCTTTTCTTGATTTGAAAGACATAATATATTGCATTTGGAAAATTTCTCTACCTATACTTTTGGAAGCGCTCTAAATTTCCCACTTTTTCACTGTGATTTCGAAGTTATATCATTATGATCAGCCTGTGAAGAAACATTATTTTCAAAAAAAATGTCATAATTTGACGGCTGATGCCTCGAAGAAATTTAACTAAAAGTGAAACAATTGTTTACCTTCTGCGAAGAACTCTTTCCGTGTTTTTTCATTTCTTTTCCGCAATCAGAATCGTTTTCTTCACGGGAAATAGTGGTCAATTGGAGAAAGCCCATAAATCGAAAGAATCCATTTCACTTTTTTTCCTCATTTAGCAACCTGTTGATCTGCTACTGGGTGTTCCCGAAAGGCAATAAAATAATGTAATCAATGAGTATTTCTTCTTTTTTTTCCGGGAGTGAATAGACAAAAAACTTCTCCAAGTTCAGATAGCCATTCGCGGACAGCCGGGTGTCTTGAGGGAAGGGGGCGGAGCCTGCCACACCGTCTTCCCTCCGCTCGTCGCGTTTATCGTTTCCCTCTTCCTCTTCCTCTACTTTTGTATTGTTTGCACTTTCCTCAATTTTAATACAAAATTTGACGAAAAAATTCTTTTATTTTTCAAAAGTACATTACGAAAATTGATATATGATTGAAACCACGAGCCTTGCTCAATAATAGATCTCAAAAACACAAACATCGTGGCCACTGTTCTTTTCCGTTCTGAAACAGTTTCTGAATGGATATTACTTTGTTTCTCCGTCGTTAATCAGTTTCTGTTAACTGTTCCAGTAAACTGGATTATATCTCTCTTCTAATATTTTTTTTGTGTTCACCTTGGTTTATTGTTCAATTTTATTGAGCAACTCATATTCAACCTGCTTCTTCTCGTTTCATCAGCTTTTAGCTGAATTCATCGAAGTTGAGATTTTCAAATCCTTTCTGAAATCGGTCTTCGTGGAATACTGTATACTCTAGTGATTTTGAATTTTGTCGTCTGTTTATTCAATTTTTCCTTCTCAATCATCGATTTACCCAAACTTTCGGCCAACTCAAAACATACTTCGCTCGTTGTCTACTGTCTTTTCTTTCTCTTTCATAATACTTTATTTTTGCAGGTTCATGTATATCATTTCCAACTACTAATATTTCACTACTGTAATCTCGAACTCAGTCGAAAAATCCATCTGGCAAGATTTCAAAAATGCGACGAGCCGTCTATATTTTCACATTTATTCTACTGTATACCACAACCACTCATGGTCAGCTAATGGGCGGTTGGTGTGAAGATGCTACAAATATGTGCTCAAGTCATGGACAGTGTATGGATGGTTTTATGAATGGAACCTTTTGGTGCAGGTGAGAAAACTTGAGTCTTAACTCTGAAAAAGACCATTCTCGGTCGAAAAGTCAAAATAATTATGTTTCTGTTCTTAAGTATGTGATAACACATAATTCCACTCTCCCATGACGATGTTATGCTTTCTCCTCCTCTTCGATAGCCCATTTCCCATGAAGCGTGACACATAGACACACATAAAATCAACAATAAATAAAAAACGAAAGTTCCTTTGGCAGGTGGCCCGGGGGGTACGTATGGGAAAGTTGCAACAACGATACCCACCTGCGAGCGCGCTTTTCTTTCATCTTCCGTTTTTTTTACTCGGAGAATAATATTTTTGGTCATGGGAAACTCGGGTTTTTTTCCATCTTTCCTAGCCAAAGATCCATATTGTTTTCGGAGACCTCATTAACCGCACCACAATCCCTTGCCAATCGGCTAACGAGAGAGAAAAACGATGACTCTCATTAGAAATTCGTGCGCGGAATCGGTAGTTTATAGGCCCTGGGAACAGCAGGAGATCGAGATGAACAGTGAGAAAGGAATCTCCTAAATCTTATTTGGGGAACAGAAAACTGCATAGAAAAAAGGACTGATCAAACTGGGGAAGGGAATACATTTCATTCGAAAAATCAGTGATTTCTTCTTTTGTTAGGTCTCCATTCCGGTAGAAAAGACGAAAACTTTCAATGAAAAACTCTAATTATCAAGATTCTCTCACATTGAATTGCTGAATTTTTCTATTAATAAAAAATCAAAAAGATAAAAATAAAAAAACTTTCGTATTCAATTTAATTATCATTTTCCCAGCACAGTTTTGTCGGCAAACAAATTTATTGCCGCCTCCTTCTCAGCAGACTCTTTACGGTGATCATAAATAAACGAACAATTGGATTAGCCGCACTTGTAATATGTCTTGTTCTTACAGATGCGACAACGGATATGGAGGCGATTACTGTGAACGAGAGTGCCGTTTGAGGTGTGACGACGACAAGAAATGCGTGTACGATGCATTCGGAAATCCAACATGTATCTGCAAAGGTAGACATTGATTTAGAATAACACCAGTTGTTCATTTTGAATTCTACATTTCGACTACTTTCCCACAGTTGCTTCTATTTAATCCAATCAGCTGCCCTTTATTGTCGGCACTTTTTTCCTCCTGTCTACTGTGTCAGTCATCAATCATAAGTGCGTGACACGTAATGCTTTTGATGGCGCCCGCTGTTATTTTGTTGCGAAAAAAATTGAATTCCAGAAATCTGCGAAATTTAAATTTTCGATTTTGCCAAAAAAATACGTGTGATAGTTTCGACCTAAATATCAGGAATCTGGGTTCTAGAAACTCAAGCATCCTTTTGAATCAAAAAAAGCAACTTTCCCTGGAACCTTTTCTGATTATCCCAGCCTGAAACAAGTTTCATTCAGAATTCAATCATTCAAGTTTTCGAGTTTCAAAAGACATTAAAGCACTACTCCTGAGAGTAGTGCATCTGATCTAAGTATTCATTTGTAGACTTCTGACATAACAATCATATCAATCCATATTCAACACGTAATGGACGATCTAAGATCTTCTAGATATTCCCAAAACGTCCACGCGACCATCACCATAATATTTCTTCTCAAAAAGACAAATTTCATTGTTGCGCACTTCTTTCTCTCTCTCTCTCTTTTCACCTCCTCCTTATTTAGCTCATTTGTTACTTCGGCGGTTCCCTTCTGTTTCGAAATGACCGTTGATAGATTGCTATTTTGGCTAGGTCATTTTCCCCGTTAATCTCATTTTCTTGTTACACATGCGATGCGCTTCTCTCTTTTTCGCGCGATTTATTACCAAATGTTCGGTTTTTGCCTGAGGAGGGATCGACCCGACGGCGCCGCGGTCTCTTCAATCCTTGTTGCCAATTTACACATGTAAATGACCTAGAAATGACCCTGAGCAGATGTTTGGAGAAAGAAGAGTATGGGAAAATGGAAGAAAAATTAATTTAAATTCATTGCGTAACATGGGAAACAAGTAAGAAAATCTGGGAAAAGACTGGAGCTTAACAAAATAGTCAGTGATTTTTAAATGAGCTATTTTTTCAGACTGCTTGAACGAGGCCTACAACAATGCGAAGGAGAGTTGTCCGCCCGGATTTGGAGGTGAGAAAAAACTTCCATGTGCTTTTTCGAAACTTGTGAAAACCGCGTTTTTGATAGACCGCCCGGTTTTAGCTCCTGTAATTAACTCTTGACAATTCACAGCTGGAGACCTTTTGAAAGTGAGAAATCCCGAATAAGAAACGTACAGTATCCCGCAGAGCTAACTTTCCACATATGTCGGAAATTGGGTTTGATGAATATCTCAAATGAAACGGTGTTGCGTGTGTGTTCGCTTCTTAAGACAACAACCGTAATAAGATTGACACATTTAATCTACAAAAGGAATCTATGAGTGAGAGAGAGGGGGTTAATGAGGTGTGAATGGTCAGGGAACGAAGAAAAGAAAACAAACTTCCGGTGGGGTTGAGGAGGGAATTTGAATTTGTTCAACAATGAATTTCGAAATGATTTCTTTTTCAGGACCATATTGCAACACTCGCTACGAAAATCCATGCTTCCCCAACCCATGTAACAACGGAAAATGCTATCCATTCAACTCTGGCTACCAGTGTATTTGTGACAATGGATTCAGTGGATCCTACTGTAATGAGGGAATCGATCACTGTAAGAACCACAGTTGTACGAATGGTTCTCAATGTGTGAACACTCAATCTGGATATCAATGCTCCTGTCCGCCTGGAAGAAGTGGACCATTTTGTGAGATCAGCACCTGTGATCTGTTGGGAAATATGTGTAATCATGGACACTGTGTTGACATTCCAACTGCTGAAGGCAAAAAACTGGAAAAGTCATTCGAATGTATTTGTGAAGCTGGTTACGAGGGAGAGTTCTGTACTCAAGACAAGAATGAATGTCTCAGTCCTGTTTGTATGAATAATGCAACGTGTATCAACGTGGCAGGCGGTTTCGTCTGTGACTGTAAACCTGGATTCACTGGATTTATATGTGATATTCCAGTCGATATGTGCAAAGGATACGATTGTGGAGAGGGTGGAGAATGTCTTCGAATGCCCGATCAGACACCAGTTTGCAGTTGTAAACCAGGATTCACTGGAGCCAAATGTGAACAGAAATGTCCACCAGGAAGTGCCGGAATTCACTGCTCTCTACCACTATCAAAACCGTTTTGCTCTCGAGACAACGGACCATGCTATAACGGTGGAAAATGCATTTTCGGTTTCTGTAAATGTCCACCTGAATACATCGGTGATCGCTGTGAACATCGTCGAGAGGAAGTCGATATTTTCAATGAGAGAACCAAGTCATGTGAAAAGAGTTCTTGTGTGAATAACAGTACTTGCGTCGATTTAGAAAATGGATACTCTTGCATCTGCCAACCCGGATTTGACGGTCCAAATTGCGAGCGGCTTATTGGTAAGTCTACTCTGAAAAAACCAAAGTCTCAAAATCAAATTTGAATTGCAGGGTGTGCTCCAACAACATGTGCCAACGGAGGAATCTGTTCAGTTCAGAACGGTGATTTGAGGTGCCAATGTCCGATGGGATTCTATGGAAAATACTGTGAAAAGAGACATCGTATCAATTGTTCCAAGAATCCGTGTATGAATGGTGGAAACTGTCTTGAGTTCGGAAACGGAAATAGCAACGGAATATGTGAATGTGTCTACGGTTTCACAGGAATCAAATGTCAGGATAAGCTGGATATCGTGGAGCCAAAAGGAAAGTAAGTTTGAATTTTTAAAACGATTTTCATTCGAGTTTGATTAATAGAAGATATCAACTATCAATTTCAGCCTCGTCAAAGAGTTGTGCGAACAACGAAATTGCTCAGCATTGGCATCGAATGGAGTCTGTGATAAAGAGTGTAACTATGAAGAATGCGGTTTCGACGGTGGCGACTGTTCCGGAGGGCAGAAACCATTCTCCAAGTGTCTCTATGCTTCTCGATGTGCCGATTTATTTGCGAATGGAGTATGTAATCAAGAGTGTAACAATGAAGAATGCCTCTATGATGGACTCGATTGTCAGTCTGAATTGTATCGATGCCCTGAGAATATCCGACAACATTGTATCGAGCGTCGTGGTAATGGAATCTGTGACTGGGAATGTAGTTTCATTGGATGCGGTTTTGATGGTGGAGACTGTAATAATGGGACAGAAGCAATGATCCTTAGTGATATTCGAATCAAAGTTCAAATCGATCCAGCTGAATTTCAATTAACTGGAGGAGAGACTCTCATGGAGATCAGTGCACATCTTCGTGCAACTGTCAGAATTCAAAAAGACGAAATGGGACCGTTGGTTTTCAAATGGGACGGAGAGAAAGAAACTGAAAGAGTTGAAATGGATTCAAAGAAGTTAGCACGTCAACAAGTACTCTCTCATCACATTCGGAAATATCGAAGTGTTCCGAATATCGCTGGAATTGTTTTATATTTGGAAGTTGAGGAAATTTGTCAGCCAAAATCCAAATGTCGATTCACAACAGCACAGAGTGTCGTCGATTTGATAGCTGTTGGATTGCTGAAGTCTGATGTATGTTATCATTGATTTGCATTTTGAGTTTTGAAACTCTATATTTTCATTTTCAGGGTCGAACATCACTTGGACTCCCGATCACAGAAGCCATGGTCGCTGCTCCGAATCCAGTCAACGGAAACTCCGGAATTGAGGGACTATCCAAGAATCAAATTCTTCTCATCGCTCTCATCGCATTCCTGGCTTTCGGTACGGTACTCGCTGGAGTGCTTGTTAAAGCGGGGGAACCTGATAGAAGTCGTAAACGGAGAATTATCAATGCACCATATTGGGTACCACCAATGGAAAACTCAGTCGATCAAAAAACTTCGACAAGATCCAGTAGATGCTCTCTTCTAGATGATTGTGAATATATGATGAATCCGAAACGAGTTCGTGGTGACTTTGAGATGAGCTTTGATGGACGATATCATCATATCTATCCAACAACATTGACGAACGGCGTTCCAGGAGCATTCGGAGGCGGATTTCATCAGAACAATCAGAACATAATGAATACAGGACCAATGACACCACCACATCAAGCATATTTACCAATTGAACTTCCAGCGGAACAAATGTAAGTATTTCAAATCGGTTGAAAACACCCAGATAAAAAAAAACAATTAATTTAGTCAATAAGTTTGTTTATAAAAATTCTTTTTACAGTGCACTTCATGTGGAAGCGGCTGGTCCTGGACCCATCACCGAACCTCTAACGTACGAATCCGTTAATCAAATCGACTCGAAATATCGTCGACGTGTTCTCCATTGGCTCGCAGGAAATACGAACGGAAAACCAGAGCATATGATCACCACTGAAACTGTCCAGTGTTTGGATGTTGGTGCCGATGTGAACGCCCGTGATTGTGATGAGAACACCGCGTTGATGATAGCAGTTCGTGCTCGTCGAGTCCGTTTGGCCGTTGTTCTTCTTCAAGGCGGCGCCAATCCGACCATTTTCAACAATTCGGAACGATCAGCACTTCATGAAGCTGTTATCAATGGAGATGTTCGAATGGTTACCAATCTGTTGACTGATCTCCGATTGTTGAGAGAAATCGATGAAATGGATCGAAACGGAATGACTGCACTTATGTATGCAGCAAAAGCATTGGGAGATAGTCAAGTACCAATTGCAACTCTACTGTTGGAAAAGGGAGCAAAGATAGATACGGATGGAAATGCGAGAGTTGAATCTGAAAAGTTTCATGGAAGAACAGCTCTTCATTATGCTGCATTAGCTGATAATGTTCCGGTGAGCTGCCTTTGGAATTCTTTCGATTATTTTTAGATTCGAATTTTCAGATGGTTCAATTTCTAGTGGACAGGAATGCTAACAAGGACAAACAGGATGAAGACGGTCGAACACCGTTAATGTTGGCTGCAAAAGCAGGACGCGAAAAGGTAGTTGAATTCCTCGTGGCCAGTGGAGCAAGTTTGACGATTGTGGATATGAAAGATAAAAGTGCTGCTCAACTCGCTACAGAAAGTTATCATCATGGAATTGCTGAGCATTTGACAGTGATGGCGTACACTAGAAACCGAAATGAGGCAATGATGTTGATGAAAACACAACAAAACGATGGAAAAAGAAAACAAACAATGAAATCAGTGAAGAGAGGTGGATCAAGAAAAGCTCCATTGGTGACGTCTTCATTGTCATCTTCTTCTGGTCCATCGTCATCATCAAGAGAATCGAATCATTTAACACCTCCACCATCAGATGGATCATTCTCTTCTCCTTCTCCACATTACTTCCAAACGACTTCATCGACGCCGACTGGATTAGAATCCAGTCCAGAGTATGCAAGAGCTGCTGCTGTCGCTGATGTGGTCAGTCATTTATTTCATTCAAATTTTAATTCAGAATCCTGCTTATTTTTAAATATAATTTCTCACTATTTTCAAACGAACGTACTAAGTGAGAATGATCTTTCAGACAGATGTATCTATTCTGTTTTTCAATTGTCTTGTTTTCAGAACAACGCAAATACACGTTGGTTCGGGACACCACAAACATTCAGTGAGGCGAATGCCATCCGTCATCAACCAACCCAACCTCCTCACCCAACGAATCCAACTCCACCGGATTATTCGGATCAGATAAATGGATCATTCTATTGTTAAAACAAGAAAAACGATGATATTTTTTATTAGTTTCACGCATTTTGTCCAGTTTTTTATTCTTGTCCCGTTGATGCTTGTTACACATTGCTCAAAAGCACACATGCCCTCCGCAGTGCGGATTCGTTTTAAACCAAGTCAATCTCACATTCCTCTGCTCACCATTCAGATTAATTACTGGTTTCTTTCCCTTTTTCCGCTCAAATATTTTTTTTGTAGTTCTATTCTCGGGTCGTATTAGCTTATATTTTAGATTAATATTGTAAACTATAGGTTGAGAACAGATGATTTTTTATAACATTTTCCGCCCACAAGTTTACATCAATTTTATGCTCACCCATTTCCTGAAAGAACTCTGCATATTTCTCTAATTTTTTTGTCTTCTAGTTTTTTTAAAGTTTTCCCACCAGTTTTTAATAAATTGTATTTTTAAAAAAATCTTTCGAAGTTAAGTTTTTTATTAAAAAAAATCTTATTCAGGAACTCTTTCATAGTCAGAATATACATATGAGTCGGAATGGCAACAGGTAGCTTACGTTGGCCTTTTCCTAATCCATTACCTGTCAAAATGGCAACGTATAGCTACCTGCTGCCATTTACCCAGGTAATGGATTAGGGAAAGGGCAACGTATAGCTACCTGCTGCCATTTACCCAGGTAATGGATTAGGGAAAGGGCAACGTATAGCTACCTGCTGGCCTTTACCTAGGATGTGGATTAGGGAAAGGGCAACGTATAGCTACCTGCTGGCCTTTACCTAGGATGTGGATTAGGGAAAGGGCAACGTATAGCTACCTGCTGGCCTTTACCTAGGATGTGGATTAGGGAAAGGGCAACGTATAGCTACCTGCTGGCCTTTACCTAGGATGTGGATTAGGGAAATGGCAGCGTATTAGGATGTGGATTAGGGAAAGGGCAACGTATAGCTACCTGCTGCCATTTACCCAGGTAATGGATTAGGGAAAGGGCAACGTATAGCTACCTGCTGGCCTTTACCTAGGATGTGGATTAGGGAAAGGGCAACGTATAGCTACCTGCTGGCCTTTACCTAGGATGTGGATTAGGGAAAGGGCAACGTATAGCTACCTGCTGGCCTTTACCTAGGATGTGGATTAGGGAAAGGGCAACGTATAGCTACCTGCTGGCCTTTACCTAGGATGTGGATTAGGGAAAGGGCAACGTATAGCTACCTGCTGCCTTTACCTAGGATGTG
Source organism: Caenorhabditis brenneri (assembly GCA_000143925.2). Lineage (NCBI taxonomy): Eukaryota > Metazoa > Nematoda > Chromadorea > Rhabditida > Rhabditidae > Caenorhabditis > Caenorhabditis brenneri. The sequence goes on along the minus strand of GL379932.1, from coordinate 18,180 downwards.
GATTAGGGAAAGGGCAACGTATAGCTACCTGCTGCCTTTACCTAGGATGTGGATTAGGGAAAGGGCAACGTATAGCTACCTGCTGCCCTTTACCCTAGGAAGTGGATTAGGGAAAGGGCAACGTATAGCTACCTGCTGGCCTTTACCTAGGATGTGGATTAGGGAAAGGGCAACGTATAGCTACCTGCTGGCCTTTACCTAGGATGTGGATTAGGGAAAGGGCAACGTATAGCTACCTGCTGGCCTTTACCTAGGATGTGGATTAGGGAAAGGGCAACGTATAGCTACCTGCTGGCCTTTACCTAGGATGTGGATTAGGGAAAGGGCAACGTATAGCTACCTGCTGGCCTTTACCTAGGATGTGGATTAGGGAAAGGGCAACGTATAGCTACCTGCTGGCCTTTACCTAGGATGTGGATTAGGGAAAGGGCAACGTATAGCTACCTGCTGGCCTTTACCTAGGATGTGGATTAGGGAAAGGGCAACGTATAGCTACCTGCTGCCCTTTACCCAGGAAATGGATTAGGGAAAGGGCAACGTATAGCTACCTGCTGGCCTTTACCCAGGAAATGGATTAGGGAAAGGGCAACGTATAGCTACCTGCTGGCCTTTACCCAGGTAATGGATTAGGGAAAGGGCAACGTATAGCTACCTGCTGCCCTTTACCCAGGTAATGAATTAGGGAAAGGGCAACGTATAGCTACCTGCTGCCATTTACCCAGGTAATGGATTAGGGAAAGGGCAACGTATAGCTACCTGCTGGCCTTTACCTAGGATGTGGATTAGGGAAAGGGCAACGTATAGCTACCTGCTGCCATTTACCCAGGTAATGGATTAGGGAAAGGGCAACGTATAGCTACCTGCTGGCCTTTACCTAGGATGTGGATTAGGGAAAGGGCAACGTATAGCTACCTGCTGTCATTTACCCAGGTAATGGATTAGGGAAAGGGCAACGTATAGCTACCTGCTGGCCTTTACCTAGGATGTGGATTAGGGAAAGGGCAACGTATAGCTACCTGCTGGCCTTTACCCAGGTAATGGATTAGGGAAAGGGCAACGTATAGCTACCTGCTGCCATTTACCCAGGTAATGGATTAGGGAAAGGGCAACGTATAGCTACCTGCTGGCCTTTACCTAGGATGTGGATTAGGGAAAGGGCAACGTATAGCTACCTGCTGGCCTTTACCCAGGTAATGGATAGGGAAAGGGCAACGTATAGCTACCTGCTGCCATTTACCCAGGAAATGGATTAGGGAAAGGGCAACGTATAGCTACCTGCTGCCCTTTACCCAGG
>GL379931.1:327565-338086 GCA_000143925.2 Caenorhabditis brenneri | reverse complement strand
TCTTTTTTTTCTTTTGGGGATTTATCATCCAATCAGCCTATAAATATCAAAACTAACAAATTTGACCAATCCTGGAATAATTGAAAAAAACACCAACACTGTTTCAACCAAGTAGTTATTCGAACATTTCTTTTCTTCAATTTTGATTTTCAGTGGCGTTCAGTTGTTCAACTCAGCACAAATATCTGTTCCTGATCATAATACTTGCAGTGGTTCACCAGTCATCATAATCGTGTTGCAGACTGGTCTTCAAAATATGCACTGTCATAGGAATTATCCAGTGTACTTCAGTTACTGAAGTTCAGTAGATGTATGATCAAGTCCAAGAATAGAAGAGCGGTTGTAAAAATAATTGATTGAAGCTGTTATTGGAATGTTTCTTCCAATTTTTTGGATTGAACTTCTGCTGAGTTCTACTGGTTCAGCCGTACTGCATTTCTAAATCATACAGTTTCAAGCAATTAATTTCAAATCGATACTTCATTTATTATCAATGGATTCTGTATCGTAATATGTTTCGCCCAATAATTTCACACTCCTCAACTTAACCCCAATCGATTTGACAATCTTTCTCCCGTGCTTCCTAAATACAACCGCATGATAAGTACTTTCCTCCCTCAATCCTCCACCCCCGCCCTACCATCTCAAAACTTCTTGTCTCTTTTGTCTTTTTTGCCGTCAGATATATTGAGATGATCACAGAGCACAGAGAAAGAAAAAGAGCATTGGGGAAAGGGAAAAGAGCCGGATTTTAAGGATGGTAGCCAAACAATTCGGAGGCATTTCTTGCGGGGAGAGAAGGCAACTCTCTCGAGCCCCTTTTCAACGTTTCAATACGACCAATTATTATATTAGTATTTACTGAGGTAGTAATAAATGGAATACGTGTGACTGGAGATTGAATTCGGTTAGAAATCGATTGCCCAAGCTTGAATGTGTCGAAAATCATTGAAGAAATTTTTTTCGGTTATCATATCTCATGAAAAGAGTAACTATTTTTTGACTTCAATGCTTAGTTTTCCGCGAGTTCAAAACTTTTTTCTCAGTTTCAGTATTGCTAAAACACTGCAAGTATCGAAGCTGGTTCGTTCCAATCGTTTCGATTCCCTACAAAAATTTTGATTCAATCTCAATCAACATTCAATTCTGATATCAATTTTTTTGTGTAGTATTTTGCCTGGAAACTATTTTTTGAAGCCAAAGTCAACCTCCTCAAATTTTCAAAAAACCTTATCCCTCAACAGTTTTTTTTTGTTGGAATTCTCCCTTCAATTGCTCCTACAACCCAATTTTCTCTCTTACCTGGGGATACAACTCTGGGATATTCTCAAGCACTTACCGTGATTCTCTCCTCCATACTCTCTCACTGATACTGTAGTTGAAGAGGAATGAGGAGGAGGCGCGAGGGGATCTCGCGGGAGTGAGCCTACCCTTTCGCAAATATTCTTTCTCTCTTGGATTACTGTACTATTTCTATCGAATAGCTCTTTCTACAAAGACACACTCTTACCAGAAGGGAAATCGGCGGGAGGAGGGCAATTCACTTTTCCACGAAATCGAGGGATTTGGGAATCCTTGGCAAATCTTTTCTTCCTCTTTTTTTACAAAGTTTTACTGTTTCTTATCGCTTACTTTTATGTATTATTCCGTCGTTTGTGTTATTTGGCTCGTTCCTAGATTTGCTAAATTTTGCCGATTTTCAGGGAAACCATGAGTGACGTTGATGCTGATGAGGTTGGTTTCTAAAAAATTTGCTCTGATGGGGGTTTTCATTAACAAAAAAAAAGCCATTTTAATCAATTTTCGGGGCACTTTAATGCACCAAAGTTCCATAAAAATGGAATTAAGGTGTCATTTTTCGTTCTTGAATAACCGCATTATACAAGGACCCATGGAGCTCAATGCAAAATGTAATACCAATTGATTAGGAACAGATAAGTTGCCACTATGAGTGCCACAGTTTTATTGTCACTGCTTTGAACAGTAGGAACTATTAAAATATCAAAAGTTCATAACTTGTTAGTTCTGATATGAGCCTCATGAAACCGAAAATTAATGTTACAACATATTGCCATCATCTTAGTTTTTTAATTACAAAAAATATTATGTATTGGGGATCTTTTCCAAAACATGTTCAACCGGCGCGAGCTCCGCAATGACTCTATTCGCAATAAAAACTGTGGGCTCAAAAACATATCAAAATGAAGATCTTTGATGATTCCTACACTTTTGAAAACTTTGCAACACCATCATGGCTGCACGGGGTTCCTTCGAGTTCCCAAGCTCTGATGAACCGGAATTATGTGCCAGATTGGTCTGACGGTAATTCTAAGTTGTCAGACGTATAGAACTCACCGAGGTCTACATTTCAATATGTTTGTATGCTCATAGTCTTTATTTTGAAAATTTAAAAGCAAGGCCCGGTTGGACATGTATAGTAGAACTTTTACATGAAGGTTTAAAACGAAATCACGTCATCGAAATCCAAAATAATACCAATTCCCATATGAGCACCTCGAAACTGGTTTTTAATGTTACAAAATATTGCTATAAGCTTTATTTTTCATCACTAGAACATTATTCCGTTATCACGAACAAAAAATTTGAAAATAAACGTTCCAGCCATATCCACCACATATGGATGCAGAAGTGAGTCTAGGTAGTGATATTTGAGTTATATCACGTTTTAGTTCGTTCTGTTATTTTTCTCGGTTTTTTGTTCCAATTTAGTTTTTTTCTGTTTCAAACACCCTATCTTGAGTTCAAACCCTATGAGTCTGCAATAAACGAACATTCTGACAATCTTACATTCTTGTGAGCAACTCTTTCCAGGCGCGCAAAATGGCGGAGCGCGAGCGCAAGAAGGAAGAGGTGCGTAAGCGTCTCGAGGAGGCCTCCAGAATGAAGAAGGCCAAGAAGGGATTCTTGACACCGGAGAGAAAGAAGAAGCTTCGTAAGCTTTTGATGATGAAGGCCGCCGAGGATTTGAAGCAACAGCAGATGCTCAAGGAGCAGGAGAGACAACGTATCCTTCAGGAGAGAATCATCCCATTGCCAGATTTGGATAATGAAGGTGAGGATTATTGATGATATTTAAGTGATAAGAGAATGCAATAGTACTTTAGTGAACAACCTGAAACTGAAACATTTTTCGGTTTCAACTTCCTCATATATCACCTGATATAGTTCGGCCGACTAATAATGTGTCAGATTGATGGTCATCATCTATACTGCTATGAACTCTCAAACAAGTCCTATACCAAAATTTCCAGATGATCTCGAGGCTGTGTACGAGGAGATTCGCGAGAGACTCATCGAATTGGAATCAGAGAACTACGACGTCAGCTACATCGTTCGTCAAAAGGATTTCGAGATCAACGAGTTGACAATTGCTGTCAACGATCTTCGCGGAAAATTGTGAGTTTCTCAACTGGGGAGTTACTGTTTCAGAGGGTTGATAGAGTATTGATAAAAATATTAGAGGGCGATAAGATTTTGGAAATAGTACTTTGATTTCTCGAAGCTTCTTTTTGGTGAAGTGTGAGAAAGATAAGGGTCCGTAGAATCTTGTCAATTTAGAAATAATTGTACAATTATTGGCTATCTCAACCAGTCGCCATGAAACTAGGCTACCGGAACAGTAAAAAAAATGGTTGGTCACCATAATTGAAGTTTGGCAGAAGCGTATATTTTTGGACAATGGGCACATAAAAGGTCCTTGTAACAGAAAAAAGTTGGTATGAAAAAGAAACAGAAACATTGGCTGTGAAGTACCTCTATAAATAAGTATTGGAAGATTTTTCGAGTCTTTGAAGTGACCTTTTTGAAACAGGCGTTTTACACCAACTTTAAATGGGACGCTGCAGAAAATAAGTAATGAAGCTTTCCACACTTTTCTAATAGGGATCAGTCTAATGTAGAGGCTCTAGACTGTATGAGATACACTTTCCAAATTGATCAACTAAGAATTGGAACAGCAGAAATCAGTTTTAAGATACAGAAAAATGTGTTTCAGGAAACCCATACATTTTTGTTTTTAAAAAAGTTCATTAGTCAGTTCTCATCTTCGATCAATTAGTTCCCAGTTTATAGAAAAGTACAAAATAGTATATAACGGCGTAAAAAAATATAACGGCGTAAAAGAGTATTGAGCTTTCAACTTGACGAAAAAGCATTGGGACACTGGAATAATTCTGGTGAAGTAGACTAACAGAAGCTGTCTTTTTTTCAAAACGAAAAAAAAAACAAAATAAATGACGATAGATGGGCACGAACCCATGGACAGTCAAACACAAACGCATTACCGACTGCGCCACGCATCGGAAATTCAGATAGACCATACTTGTCTTTAACCAGCTGAAACTGCCGACACTTCCCAATCCGTAACTAATTTTTACCCTAATTTTCAGCGTGAAACCAACATTGAAGAAGGTCTCAAAGACCGAGGGAAAATTCGACAAGCTGAAGAAGAAGGAAGCTACCAAAGTGGACTTCCGTGCCCAGCTCAAGGTTGTCGACAAGAACGAATTCGCTCTCGACGAGGAGGATACCGAGAAGAAGGAGAAGGCCGCGTGGGCAAAGTAAATGGACTTCAAATCGGATATTCTGGATTCGGACACTGTGGCACTGTACTTCTTCTCTTCTTCACTCACCAACATTTTGACCCTTCAAAACCACTTTTTATTCCTTTTTTCTCTTTTTTTTTTGTATCTTCATCATCTGCTTTTGTTGGCAAATAAATCGGAAAATCATATAATCTGCAAAGTTTTCGAATTAGGATAAAACAGTTTTTCTTGAATAATCACAATAATTACATACAAAATCGGGCTAGATTGAAAATATTTTAGATTTACACCGTGATTCAGGAAAAATAACAGGGAGGTTGATATCAGACACTTTGGGGTGAAAAGAGATGGCAAATGAGCAAAAAGGTGATTAAATAATGAATTAATGGCTTAGCGACACATCGAAATCGTCGAAAATTAGGCATGAAAATATCAAGTTTTTTGAGTTGATTTGACAAAATTTTGAAAAAATATTGTTTATTCTAATTTCGTTTTTCAGAGTCGATGAGAATCGCGGTTTCGAAACGTCGCGGAGCCGGATTACTCAGTAAAAGAAAGTGAATAAAGTATGAAATTCAAAAATCCATTTCCATTTCTGGATCTAATGCAGGTTCGAGTTCAGGCTCGATTTCAGGCTCTATTTCGGGAACTTCCATATCTGGATCCAATGGTTCTTGTGGCTCTTGTGCCTCTCCTTCAGGAGCCGGTGGCGGTGCTTCCGCTTCTTCTCTCACTCGTTCCTTCTCTTTTCTCACCAATTCTTGATATTCTGCCTTTAGTTCTCGATACCTTTTCAGTGAGAAAACTTGAATATCGGCGAAGAATCGACGGACGGATCCTCCCGGAATGAACTTTGACAACTTTCGACTCATCTTCTTCCTTTTTCGATTTCTCTTCCGACGAACCAACACTCCATTTACGTACTTCTCAATGTATTCTCTTCTCTTCGGCTTCTCTTTTTGTTTCGGCTTTTTCTGTTTCTTCGGTTTCGGCTCCCTCTGCTTTTTCTTCTGATTGGCATGTCTCTTTTTTCGGGGAATTTTATTAATGAAGATGTGATCTTCGGGTGATCCATCCCTTCCATCAGAAGTAGAAGGCTCATCGCTTCGTGGAGTTGGTGGAGGAGGCCTTCGACCGGCGTGATGAACTCCTGCAGATGCTTGCGGTGGAAATGCCTTATGAATTAAACGTTTCTGTTTCTTTCTCAAGATAGTTCTACTATTGATAATTCCCGCTCTTCGAAGACATCGATATTCTCGTTCTGCCAAATCGTCATATCTTCTCTGAAGTCTCCATAATCTGAAATACATCGGCCATGGTCTACGCTTACGTCGCATTTTTAGAAATCGAATTTCCCGGAGCAAACGGGTCATGTATAGCTCTAGATATCGGTTCTTCGGAACATGATTCTCTTCGAATTCTTCTTGAGGAACAACTGGATCTAATTCTTCGATATCTCCTAGCAACAGAAGATCTGGAATGTCATCATCGTTATGGACGATTTCTTCTCGCGGAGGACGACGTCGTTCTTCTTCGATTCGTCGCTTTTCTTCCATTCTTTCATGGAATAATGATGGATCATTGATTGCGAATTCGCGAATCATGTTGGCTGCAGAATCTTTATCGACGAATCTGATAAATCCAAAAGGCCTCGGTCGAGATCCAACGTTTATTAGAGGCTTTTTCTTTCTATTGCGATTGCGATGGCGAGGTTGTCCTGTAAAAATATTTCTTGAATTCAGTTTTGAATGAAAAAATCCAACCTGCCACTTTTTTCTTCGTGTGGTTCTTCGGCCGAATCCACCTGGCTCCTTTTTTTGAAATCGATAATTCAGCGACAGTCCCATAGATTTCAGCCAGCCTCATCAACTTATCTTCACAGCATCCTTCTGGAAGATTATCCACATAAACTGTCGCATCATCTCTGTCATAAATTGGCCAATACTTTAAATAGAGTCCTCCATGAGGTTCGTCTTCTTCAATCGAGAACATTGAGGTGCAGTGAGTGATGGACTTCATGTAGTTATCTTTGAGCAAGTGGGTCTGAAAAGGATAGTTTTGTGAGCTCGCATTTTAAATCAACATACCTTTTTGACATAATCTGATATCTTCAGAGTTCGAAGAACCTGACGAAGCGGTGCTCCTGAAACAATTATTCAAATATTTGACTTCATTTTTAGACTTACTTGGCGTTCCCATAGAATCCCTGTCTTCGAAAAGATGATAAATTAGAGGCATTCCGCGCGCTTCAACAAGTGCTCTTTCCAGCTGAAAATCTAGAAATATTAATTTTTTTTAATTTTGAACCCACCGTTCTTGCAACTTTCTGACGAATATCATTGAGACGAGGCCTCGGGGGATGATTTTTCCTCCTTCTGTTTTTCTTCAAAAACTTCTTTTTCTTGAACTGCTTCTTTTTAGCTGAAAATGGACGAATGAGGGAACTGGAACCAAAAGTAAATCTCACCATCTGGCGTCTGATGTTTCTTCTCCTTTTTCGGTGTATCTTTCACTGTTTCTTTAGGAGTTTTTGATTTTTTTGGAGTTCTTGGGGTTTGAGGTTTGTCACGTTTTGACTTTTTCGCAGGTGTCCGTTCCGCTTCGGATTCATCTCTTTTTCGCTTCCGTTTTTGATTGTTTTGCATTACGTTTACTGAAATTTCAAGTTGTTCACTTCGAATGGATTGGAGATGCAAAAGAAAAGAAGGTCAAAAGTGATTCAGAAATGAAAGTTACTATGTTTTATCGATGATTCTACTCATTTCTATCATTCCTACTTTTAGCGGAAAGCTTGTATTCTACAATCCTGGAGGTTCAGGACTTTTAACGAGTAGTGATTACAAGAAAACTTGAGCCCAGAACCAGGGAAGATATGTGATAGGATATGGCTATAAACAAGAACGATTTTAAGCACAAGTTTACGAATACCGGCTAAATTGAATTTTTGCGTTTTTGAAAACTGAGCAAATGCGCTCAACGGAACTGAATAAAAAAAACTAGCGAAACGGGGGCGAATTCGCAGTGAGAAAGGGTCGAGTCTGTTCCGCCGCAACTTTGCTGCTGATTCGCCATCGTATTACTGTTTTTTTTCTATTCAACTCAATAAATTATTGTTTTCGAAAAAGTGACTTTGGCGGCGGCGGCGATTTTCGCGTTTTCGCAAAGTCCGCAACATGGCGTCAATTACGGCGTGAACACGTGTCGATTTACGGCGCCGATAAAAAATTACTTCTTGCCAAATTTCAGCGATTTCAGTCAAATTCCGTTGAATTACACGTGGAATGTCATTTAGAGGCGGCCATATGCGTGGTGAGTTGATTTTAAAAACATTTTCAAATCAAAAGTTGTCAATAATTATGACATTCGTCAATAAAACTTTTTTTCCATTTATAGACAATGCTTCAGGGCCAAACGAAGACTCGAATTATTTGGAACGACACAATGATGATTTGGTGAACGGATTGTCGTCGAAAGTAGCCGCTTTGAAGCGTGTAAGTTATTGATTTTCGTCGAGCAACAACAATAACAAGCACGTGTTGTTTTTCAACGAGAAGAGCGTGATTGTTGCTAGGAAACTAATAATTAGAGGCTTCCATTGATGTTTTCAAAACAAAATATAGAAATCGGACGCTTTGAGAGCGAAAGTCAAACGAACATTCGTCTAAATTAAAAATTATGCAACAAAACTGTTTGTCATCAAAATTTTCATTTTTCTGAGCTCTTTAAGCCGTTGTCAAAGTTTTTATTGCCCAAAAACTTCGAAAATTGCATTTGAAACACTAATTTCGCTGTGTCTTGAAAGATTCGGCTTCTAGACAAATCGCAAAATGTAGATTTTTTTGGCCAGAGAACAGGCAAATATTGGAAATTTTAAAATATTTTCGCTGATTTCGAAGCATTTCGAATAAAACTGAAAGTTTTTAAATTGTTCTCATTGGAAATAACGCTTCCAGGTGACAATTGCTATTGGAGATGATGTACGCGAGCAAAATCGCCTTCTCAATGATATGGATAATGATTTCGATTCTTCAAAAGGTCTTCTTCAATCCACAATGCGTCGTCTTGGTGTCGTGAGTCGTGCCGGAGGAAAGAACATGCTCTGCTATCTTATTCTTTTCGCTCTTTTCGTCTTTTTTGTTGTCTACTGTCTCTCCCGTTGAAAACGTCACCGGTTGGAAAAAAACACTCCCGTTTTGGTTATTTGCACATTTTTGTACCATCTCTTCTCTACATTCATCTAGAAGACTCGTCTAGAAGATCCTACTGTGATCAGAACTAATTTATTTTTATTTCATTCAATCGGTCCTTTTAATGTATTCATAAATTCGATACATTTATTCACAATTCTTGCAATTATTATAGTAGTTCATACTAGAAAAAAATCACACCCGATTTGATTTCAATTGAGATTTAGACAGCTTTGGCAAAATTGGCAGTGACTGCAAAATAGGTACAGCCCGTAGAAGGCGTTGTAGGACTTCAGGGAAAGTGTAGGCATCCGATGAGGATAGAACCTCGAAGGAGTTATCAGAAGCCTCTGATGAAGAGACATTAGATTCAGAAGGCACACGGAGATGGTCTCGGAAACCTCGTTGAGCTCGAGTCGCTCCTGAAAAGAACATTATTGGATGCTGGCCCGAAACAGAATGGTTACCTGACACAGTGTTATCTAAAAACGTCGCAACGAGTCCACCAACCAACATTTTTATGTTCAGAAGCATATTCAAAATATTATCGATTTCAAAATTACCAGTATCCACTGGATGTTTTTCAAAGTGAAGAGGAACAATCATTCCGAGAAGGAACGCCAGTCCCATTATTGATAGATTCCGACATAATTTCAGATCGATCATCTGAAAAAGAATTAGAATTTACCCTACTGCTGGTTTCTAAAAGAATCACAGCGATCGAAAAGATGCGAGACCCACTGAAGATGAAACTCAAAAAGTACCTGTAAATTGCTCAACGCAACACCACCAATCATCGATATCCCCATCGTCAGAATTCCTCCAACCAATGCATCAGGAATGGTTGCCAAAATTGCAGCAAACTTCGAGAACAACCCCAAGAAAACCAAAACACAGCCAGCGAATTGCATAGTCGTCCGGCTGGCCACTTTGGTAATGTGGATCAGAGCGATGTTTTCTGCATAGGTGGTGACTCCACTGCTCACTCCACTAACCGCTGCGATCAAACTTCCAACTCCTGGAAAATCACTGTTTTAAGTTGGTTACATGTAAATGTCCGAATATTTTAGTACAGTAATTGGATTGGGTTGAGTTCGAGTAGTTATTCGGAACAGGGTTTGTAAAAGAAAATTGAACTTGTGTTTTTGGGGAAAAAAGTAAAAAACAGTAGAACCCACCTTCCATCGCAATGGCTCTATTGATAGCATCTTTCGGTGGTGGCTTCTGCTGACTTGTTCTCGCCAGTAAGTCATAACTTCCAATATTTTCAATTATCGAAGCAAACACGGATGCCACGTATCCGAAGAAGATTCCTGCACTCAGTTTTGGCATTCCAAATGGCACTGGAACATTTTTTCCATTTCTCTATTCTGGAATCAATTCAAGGAGTCAGTGATAAAACTCACAAGGCAACGGAACATGAAACCATGGCGACTCCCTCAAAACTGTCATCGTCACATTGTTATCAGTCCTAGCTGCTCCATTATAGGGCTCCAAATCAGTAATGGTCATGATAAAGCAGATGAACCCAGACGAAGAGCATACTGAGTAGGTACTGAATCGGGATTACATAAGATTCTCAGAAACTCAAAACTTTACTCACTGGAAACTGCCCGAATAATCTAATCATGGAGAAATACGATCTGCTTCTTTGAGGACTATAATAGTATCATGGGAACTCTCGTGCTCTACATGATACATCAGCCATGCATGACGACTGACTATCGAGCATTCTTCAAACAGACCACTGACGAGTTGTTCGGATTACA
>GL379931.1:305211-327147 GCA_000143925.2 Caenorhabditis brenneri | reverse complement strand
TTCAAAATTTAGAGGTTCTAAATGCGTGATAGTGCACATATTCAGATTGTGAAAAAGTGTTTATATTGACAACCAGACGCAAAAACACCAAAAAATTTTGAAAAAAAAACTGCCAAATTCAGAAATAGATGTTGGGTCTGCTGAGGGTCACCGGGAAGGAAGGTTTTGTCGCTGGAGGATTTAGTCTCAAAATGTTCATGACTACTAGTATGGTATACTCACAAATTATTATGAGGGTCCACCATCAAAAATTGAGGATTTTTTTTTCCGAAAGAAAAATTGGGTGAAAATTTGTTTTCCTTGAACTTTGACGGACCATAACTTCGAAGGCAAAAGAGCTACGAAAAAGTTGTCAACTGAAAAAATGATGGAAATTGCACGTTCTTCAAGTTGTTAGTTGATGACTTTCTTCTATCTACGATGCTTTTTGAGGTATTCAAGATTTTCGCAATACAAGTGATCCGAGTGGTCCGAAGATGAGAAAATCAGAGCTTCTAGATCGGTCAGTACAGATATTAACGTATAACTTCGGAATGGTGAGTTTTCATGGAAAACAATTAACTAGAAAAAGTTTGGTTGTGATATTTCACACATTTTGTCCGTTGACACTTTTTTATAATCTCTCTCGCCTCCGAAGTTAAGGTCCGTCAAAGTTCAGGGAAAACAAATTTTCACCCAATTTTTCTTTGGAAAAAAAAATTCCTCAATTTTTGATGGTGGACCCTCATAATAATTTGTGGGTATATCATACTAGTAGTGATGAACATTTTGAGACTAAACCCACCAGCGACAAAACCTTCCTTCCCAGTGTCCCTAAGCAGACCCAACATCGATTTCTGAATTTGGCGGTTCTAACGCGTGAAGCAACTTGTTTTCGATGGTGAAAAATGTTAATATTGACAAAAAGACGCAATAATACGAAAATTTTGGAAAAAAAAATTTGAAAAAAAAAATTTTTTTTTCGAAAATTTTTGAAAAAAAAAATTTCTCCAATTTTTGATGGTGGACCCTTATGATAATTTGTGGGTATACTGTACTAGTAGTCATGAACATTTTGAGACTAAATCCTCCAGCGACAAAACCTTCCTTCCCGGTGTCCCTTTGCAGACCCAATATCTAATTCAAAATTTAGCGGTTCTAATGCGGGATAGTGCACATATTCGATGGTGAAAAGTTTGAATATTGAATGAAAGACGCAAAAACAAGAAAATTTTGAAAAAAAATTTCGAAAAAAAAATTTTTTTTTTTTTTGAAAATTTTTGAAAAAATTTTTTTTTCAATTTTTGACGGTGGACCCTAATGATATTTGGTGGGTATACTATACTAGTAGGCACAAACATTTTGAGACTAAGTCCTTCTATGTCAACCTCTTCCCTTCATTTTTTCAAAAAGTGACAGAAACCTGCTTTGAAAAAAGTTCGTCAAAAAAAAATTTTCTCGAAATTTGATTAATACTGTCTGATAGGTTGTGTAATTAGCTACATTTTCGTTTTTTTACCCATTCGAGAGGATAATTTTAAAGTGAGTTACGACCATTTGAAGTTTTGCAGCAACTCTGCTGTCCAGCCAGTATCAAAATCGGTATATCTCAAGAATGGATGAACTTGTCAAAATTTCCTTTGGGGGTTTTTCATCACTTGGGACCAGGGTTCAAATAAAATTATAATCGCCGGAAACACGGGGTAACACTTGACATACCTCCCAGGTCAGCAATACCAGAAAAACATTGCAACAAGAAAATGTCTTTCTTTAGAAAACTTGTAGAGTTTCAGAAGGTTTTGGAAGTTCTGAAGAAGCTGAAAAGTGGCTGAGAATATATTTTGTTCGAAGAAATTTTTTTAAAAATTATCAATTGAGATCCGCTGATCTATCTTTTTTATAGGTGATTTTTAAGTACTTGACATTTTCTTAACTTTTGAAAAGAAACACTTGAAACTGAAGATTTCCGTTGAAAACTGCCAGAACGACGTCTGTACTTTTTATGGGAAACTTCTGTTGCTGTTGGAAGAACAAAGCGAATTGGTGAGGAGAAGAAAGGTCAAAAGTACTTTTTGTAAACAGTCAATAGTTGTTTGAAGTGAACATCAATGAAGTTTTCAATTAGTATTCAGTAAAATCTGAAAACTAACTTCTGAAACTTTTGAAACAGGAAGTATTTTTTCCCGAGTGTTATTCTCTACTTTCAGAGTTAATCCGTTATTCTTTACTCAGTCTGAAACAATTGAAAAAGTGGAAAACGATTTTCGAACAGTATTACAGAAAACAAAGAGAATGACACTCTTCTATCCGATTAAATTTGAATAAGTTCTCCCGGGTCAAAAATGACGGAAGTTGACTTTTTATACTTGCTGAATAAATAATACAGAAATGTGATTTTGGATCATTTCTTCTTTTTTGACAATGACGGACAGAACAATAGTCTTTTCAGTGAATACCAATAAAAAGAAGAGGGAATGATGGCATCAGGAAAATTTGGACAGTCAAGAATTCGAGACAAAAATCGGAAGATCATTAGATCAGTGGAAACGGAACAATTGGAAGCGAAGTTGTGATGAAATGTGCTTCTATAGAAATGGAAAATTTGAAACGGTGAAACTTTTTTCATATGAGGATACGTTTGCATGTCCATTCTGATTGATAACAAAATCGCAGTTCTTCTTTTACAACCAAACAGAAACCGAAGTTAATTTCCTAAAATAAACTTATTTTTCATTTACTATTGAACAACTAAAAACTATGTTTACACAGCTTTTGTTTTTCGGATAATCACCTACAAACTACCGCCTAAACCAACAAAAATGACCCATGAAAACTTCCCACAAAGGTTCTATAAAAACCAAGTTCTCCCCTAAAATACATTAACTTCAAAATGATCTTCCTTCTAGTCGCCTTCTTATTTCCCCTGAATTCTCATGGTATTCGGCGAATTGAAATCTATAACAGATGCCCATTCCCTGTTTGGCCAGGAATCGTTGGACCTGGAAATCCGGAAGGTAAATAAAAATGTTCGGTTTCGAAGAAGTTATAAAATTTCAATGTTGCTTTCATGTATACTACGGCTACAATGTTTATAATACTTTGTTCCAGGAGGCGGCTTCCGGTTGGAGAATGAGCAGTCTCGAAAGATTTCTGTGGAAAACGATTGGGAAGGAGTTATCTGGGGAAGAACGTTTTGTGATAGGAGAATGAGATGTGCAACTGGAGATTGTGGGGTGAGTCTGAATTGTTTTTACAGTTTCTCAGAAGTGATATATGTCGACCGGAAGAGATGTGATGCTGAGTCACATAATCTCAAACTCACAAGGGACTTCAGAATATATCTACTTTGGGAATCTTCTAGAAAGTTGTGTACTAGTACTTTCGAAGGTCCTGAAAAAGAATCTGAATTCAAAATCGGCTAGATATTAGCGGTTGGCTGGAAATTTCAGCTCAAAAATCCGCCGAAAAGCGCCTCTATTTAAGGCGACCGCGGCCAGTGGGAACTACAGGTCGAGTGGCCAAGTGGTTAGTGGCCTATGTAGACATAGGGTGTTTCGAGGAAGGTATACCAAAGTTCGACTCCCGACACCCCAAAATTTCTTTTATTTTTTTTGTAAATCGTTTTCGATGTCCCCGGAATGACGAACATAAGTCCGGAAAAAAATAAAACATTTTTTTGAAAGAATTTTCATGAATTTAACAGTGTTTGATGCTCTCGTGAAACTTGATTACCAAGTAGTCATAGGAGAAGTAATCTTGGCAGGAACCAACCACAGAAAAGAACATTTTGAGGCAAGCAACATCATTGTGACTTTCAAGTCATACATGATTGTTCAATAATTTCATTATGTTTCTGTGGTTTGTTCCTGCCAAGATTACTTTTCTTATGACTACTTGGAGAGCATCAAACACTGTTAAATTCATGAAAATTATTTCAAAAAAAAGTTTTATTTTTTTCCGGACTTATGTTCGTCATTTCGGGGACATCGAAAACGATTTACAAAAAAAATAAAAGAAATTTTGGGGTGTCGGGAGTCGAACTTTGGTATACCTTCCTCGAAACACCCTATGTCTACATAGGCCACTAACCACTTGGCCACTCGACCTGTGGTTCCCACTGGCCGCGGTCGCCTTAAATAGAGGCGCTTTTCGGCGGATTTTTGAGCTGAAATTTCCAGCCAACCGTTAATATTTAGCCGATTTTGAATTCAGATTCTTTTTCAGGACCTTCGAAAGTATTAGTACACAACTTTCTAGAAGATTTCCAAAGTAGATATATTCTGAAGAAAAATGTGAATGAAAAATCAAAAAGCACAATTAATTTCCGGTTTCGTCAAGCTTGTAAACTTTGTTTTTTTCTCTGTGCTAAACAATGGATTTCCCAAACTTGACAGAATCGCGAACAATGCAACGGAACACTTGGTCGCTTCCCATTCACTGTGGCTGAATTCAATTTGAATGAGGCAAACGACGAGGATGTGTACTCGGTTTCATTGATAAATGGTTACAATGTGCCCATTTTGATTGATCCGTTTGGAGGAAAAGGTGAGAATTTTTAAAGTTTGGCTACAACTGATTTGAAAGGACACTGAACTCCAAAAGTGTCCCACCGGAAACTGTAAGAATTTCCGAATTTTATCAACGTTGGGTGTCAAAACTAACGAGTTTACCATATGGCTAGAGAGCCCATATTTCATTTTTGAAACCGTAATTTCTGTAATTTTTCTCATGTTTCATCAGCTTTACTTATAATTCTTTTAATCTTGATTGGCAATAGGGTAGTTCTTCCAGGTTGCCTTCGTGCCGGTGGCTGCTTCTCCGACATCAATGAAATCTGTCCAGAACGTATGAGAATCACAACTGGAAGGCGAGGAGTGGATAACAATGTTGTCGGATGTAGATCCCCTTGTGCTGCTCTCCAATCGGATCGAGAATGCTGTCGTGGGAACTTCGCCACTCCAGATACTTGCTTCAGAAGCCACGTGGCTCAAACCTTCAAGGATGCGTGCCCAGGTGCATATTCATACCGATTCGATGATGCCACGTCTTCATTTGGTTGTCAATCTAATGCGGAGTACTTGGTTCAGTTTTGTTGAAATTTGGGTTATATTATAGTGCGAAACATTGATTTATCAAATAAAAAATTCATTATTGAACTTGTCTAGACCATATGTGACGTTCACATAAAAACACCTGTTCTCTCCCTTTGTTACACAAGTACCTGGTTATCAGTTTCTATTCTTTGATCTTTCCATCAATCAATTCATGACTGTAACACATAAAAGGAATGGAAGAACAGGACAGTCTTCCCATTAGTCCATATGTATTCATTTGTGATCCTGACTCTTCTTTTGACACTTTTTGATTTTGCTAAACCTCAAAATGCGGATCGAGAAATCACAATTTACAATAGATGCAAATTCACCACGTGGGTTGGAATTCAAGGACCCGGGAATCCAGCGAATGGAGGATTCCGATTGGATTCAGAAGCAAGGCAAACAATCTACGTAGAACCCACGTGGACAGGTACTATTTGGCCTAGAACTGGATGTGATGAGGATATGCAATGTGCCACGGGAAGTTGTGGAGTAAGTCGCGACAATGAAAAAGGTTGATTTGTTTTTTCATCTTTACAGCCTCGTGAAGAATGCAATGGTGCATCTGGTACTCCTCCGATGACTGTTGCTGAATTCTCAATGAATATGGATGGTTTTAATGATACTTATAGTGTTTCCATGTTGAATGGATTCAATATCCCCATTACAATTGATCCGTATGGTCCACTAGAGTGTGGAAGAGCTGGTGGATGCCTGAAGAACCCAAATGATGCCTGTCCGATGGAGTTTGCAATTCAGAAAGGTTGTCAATCTACTTTGATCGCAAAAATGAAATCAAAACAGTATTTTTTGCAGAGCGCGTAACAGTTGGATGCAAAACAGGATGCCTCGTTTACAACAACAACAGAGAATGTTGCCGTAGTATTTTTGCAAATGAAGAGATGTGCGGAAAGACAATAGCAGCCAAAATATTCAAAGAGTCGTGTCCCGGTGCCATTGCTCATGAGTTCGATGATAACACGATGACTTGTAATGGAGCATCTTATGTTGTGCAGTTTTGTTAGGGGAAAAAGTGGAGAAGAAGTACTGTGAAAGCTTTAACTTATTTTATTTTTGAATGAATGATTTTTCGAAATGAAAACCAGATTTTTTTTTGCGATATCGAACTTGTCATCATATTCCTTCCGATAGGAGAAAGTGAGAACATAGGTCAGGGATACCGCGTCACGCCGTGAAAAGATGTTGGCAGATCAAAGAATTTTTTCTTATCATATCTGCCGAAATTCAAAATATGTCACGTTTTTTCAGATGAACATGATCATTTCCTGAATTCTAATGGATGCTTTTGCTACAACTTGCTTTGCTATACCAATACTACGATTAGCGGAAGCACATTTACAAATCATATTGATGAAACTGTAAAAAATAGGACATTGGTTTTTATTAGTGAAAGTACAACTTTCACGATAGAATGCCCTCAAAACTTTTTTTTAGACGAAGTATTCTCTTCAAGATTATCCGGTTCTCAATGCATCAAGATGATTCATTCACTTTTTCAACAAGCCTACTGTAGCTTTAAAGGCGCATGGAATAAAAGCGTGTCCGGGTTTCGCCCCGTTTTGTCAATTTTTTTAATTTTTCCTCACATTTTTTCATTTCTATTTTTTTCTTGACTCATTCATCAAACTCGACCATTTTTCAACAAATGATTGGTCGAACAACACTCGAAATATCAAGCTACTCGGTAGTTGCATTTTCTATTAATGGAATCGGAAATAACTTCATTTCCAGAGAAGAGTAAGCACAGAAACGATATTATCGAACAGTCAATCGCCGTCCTTCGTAACATATCGCACATCACCTGATAGTGAGTTTAACGATTAAATTTTCAGATAGAGAACGTATTTTCACACTTTTTCTTCCAGGTAACGAAGAAAAAACTCCAGAAACTACTGGCCTGTCCGTCAGAAATGTGCAGAAGCGGCAGAAGGTTTGACGAGACTAATTAACGAAGTAAGAATTGTTTTCAGCCAGTTTCTCCGAGATCACTGAAAAAATCAACGGAGCCGCAAGCGAAAAAGTTCAAAGAGGTGTCGCTGAATCGTTCAATAACACATACAAATATCAGTAACTATTGCCTTCAAACACAGAAGAATGAGAAGCGATTGAGGAAACATGCTGGATTGAGTGAAGATATGTTGGAGGTAAATCAGGAGAGCTATGTTTTGCAAATCAACATTTATCGGCAATTTGCCCGCGAAAACGACAACTTGCTTGTAAAAATTGATGTTCCCTTGTCGAGCAAATTGCCTTTTGCTTGCCGCCGGCTTCAGCAAGCAAACACCTTGGTGTCACAATTTTCTAATTACTGCCAAAGTAGTGATTCAAATTACTTTTCAGATGTACACAACACTTTCGGCATCCGTCTCCCTGATTCCAATCCCACACACTTTGCTTCAACACGATAACAAATCAAAGTGCACATGCAGGTTTTGATCGCCAAAACTTGGAATTGTCAATACTTGGAAACAGAAATTTCAGCATTGAAGATCGAAAGCGTGTGCTACTGAACGTGTTCTCCCGTCGTTTCAGTATGAAAGTGTCATCTGAAACTCTTCATTTAGGAGCCGCTCTTCTAGATAAATGTCTTGATGTGATGAGTGTAAACAAGGGAACATTGGATGAACTGGCAGCAGTCACTATAGCTATTGCAAGTAAAGTCGAAGATGTCAACTGCTTGACTCTTGACGATCTCATCGTATTTGATTTGATAAAGAACAAACCGATTTCAATGGTTCGTCTAATGGAATCATAACTTTTCTATATAATACATATATTCAGATAGCATCACTCGAAAGATTTGTACTCGTTTCCCTATCATTCCGAGTCACCATTCCCACTCCTTTCCATTTCGCAAACTACATGCTCGTTCATTTCGCTGCTGCTGAAGCGAAAAGGAATTTGACTTATGTAAACCGGAGATATTGAAACAAAAATAAGAGAAGAGTTTTCAGTACTTTCTGGAGCTCTCAATTCTATATGTTCATAATCGTGGTATTCCATCAGATGCTGTCGCTCATGCAGCAACATGTCTCGCCTTTGTTATAGAAACTAAAGTGAGTGTGGAAAGTTTTCAGTGAGCGGAATCGAAATGATTGCATTGAGTTTAATGACAAAACTTCACTGTTCTCTTAACAGTGGTGGCCTTGGCATCAGACAATCTGGGGAGATGGTACAGCAACTTGCGTTTACTGCCTGCCTCGCGCATAATACATCTTAATCGTCTTTTACTTCCGGAGCATTGTTCTAATAAACACTTACATTTTTAGACCGGTCGAATAGCGACCAAAGTGCTCCGCGAGATGGAACTTGAACTACGTATTTTCATGAAGAACAGTTACTCGACGAAGCGAAAACAAAGCCATGAAGCGATGAAAACAATGGCCGATCTGTTCGTCGTGGTAAGGATGAATAAATCGCAAACTTATATTTATGTTTTCACAGTTTTTGATTATTTGAAGCGGTGATGCTGAACTGTAGCGATATGCGCGAGCATTCAACGAGTTTTTATCGAATAGTTTCAGTTCCTCTCTCTCTCTCTCTCTCGCTCTATCTACCACGCTAGCTCCCTCTACAAAATAATACGGCATTAGCTTAAAAATCCAGCTCAACTTTTCAGGCTTCCTCCGAAAACCACGCAATCTTCCGAGAATACTCAACATCCCGTCGGAATTTCGTCGCTCTTCGACGAGTCAACCCCGATCTACAAGAAATGCTGCGAATGGATTCCAGCTGATCATCCGTATTTTCTCTTCTATTATCAAAAGTTCTCTCAATAATATACCGCACCCTTTTCGAAATATGTAAGATATAAATAGAATGATCTCTTCTTGTTTTACCCCTAATATGCATCCTTGCCTCCTTCCTATTCAATTTCAATGAATCTCGAACTTTTATTTTCCAAGTTTATATTTTAATGAATTTAAGGTTTAATAATTGTATCTTCTTCTTTTTCTTCTCTATTGATTAATTCCAATCTCAAGTAATTCATTAATTTCGTTTAACTCTGGATTGTCATGTACCAATGCAGTGGCCTTCTCCAATCCGAACATTGGTTGAAGAGCATCGATTAGCGCATTTCGGAATGGAGAAATTCTTCGTTCTTCTTCTTCTTCTTCTTCAATTTCATTTTTTTTGTCTTCCCCAACTCGATAAATCGAATGTTTATGCCCAATTTTAGTGGGTTTTGCTGCGGATTCCAATGCAATCGGTTGAGGAGGAGCCACGTATTCGGGAAGAAATGGATCATTGTAGTGATAGGGACTGTGATAGATACGAGAGCATGAGGCGGATTGCTTTTGATTGTTGTAAATGTTACGGAGATGAGAGTTCGCAGATGAAGAGATCGTCAATTCACGGGCACGATTACACAGATCGATCATATTGACTGGAAATAAATGATTAAACATATCAAGGGTGCATAAATGCATACATAGATTGTTTTGATGATAATTAGTTTGTCAAAATATTGTGTTCTAATTTATTAAACTATTATCTTGGTTGAAAGCAGATCATTTGTACGCATTATTGAAACTGATAATGAAACTACAAGACTAAAAAACCGGACTGTCGCATGTTTTGTTACGCATAAGGTAGTCACATTTGATGATTAGCCAGAGCACCGCTGGGTTCAAACCATTCAGAGAAGCATATATTTTCAATATCAAAGATTTCAAATTTCAAGATTCACATCTCTTTTAAAAACTAAGACTCAAACTTGTTTCACTTATATTCTTTATCCAAATTATTCCTCTTGTCATTTTTTTCCTAGTTTACCCGCACTTTTCAAACAGGACCTCCTTTACCTCGAGTTATAATTATTATTACAGTTGACATGCTAATTAATCACATGTCGAACAACCTGTCCCTCTTTCCCCGCAGGAGTTGCAATGACCTAGATTGACTCCCCCCTAATGATCAGGCAATCGATTGGACTCCCCCTCTAGAGGGGTCAGTCGAAAGGACCAGTCAGTATCATTCATTTGAATAGTTCCTCTATCGTCTCCTCTAATAGACCGTATGAACATGGCCTCTTCCTCAACATCCCAATCCCTCACTTCCTCTGCTATGGATGCTCCCGTGGATTTCTCGAAAGTCTACGAGTTTTGGCTGAGTGAGTTTCTTTTCTTATTATTTTTCAAACTATCACGACACTTGTATTACAGAGCCGGAGAACTATTGCGATGTGCCAGTCACCATGGCATTTGAACTGTTCAAAGCAAATCGGATCGATGTCACAAGGTTCTGCCATCACGTCAGGGAATGCAGAGAAGTACCTGATAATCTGGAAGAGATGTGTGAATATGCTGTAAGGAACAGTATTTTCCCGACAGTCACTCGGACAGACAGATGGATCAACTGGTACCACTACCTCGAAGAAAACGTCCTCTCCCAAACCAGCCAAGAGTTTGTCGAGCAATGGAAGAACCATGAAAAGAATTTGAAGCAATACAAACAGTTACTGCTCGAGATGGATATGAGGTGTGGTGGCACCAGGGAAATCACTCTCTTTTTTGACGCTCAAAAGAAACTGATGATTGTCGATCCAGTGAAGGCGTTGGCAATGCAACCGCCCATCGAATGGACTACGTACATCGAGTACTCCGCAGCAGATCGCGAATTGTACCGGAAAACGTTCATCTTCGAAATGAGCAAATTCCATGTGAAGCAAACCGAAGAGAGATCACGCTTCTTGGCAGCAATCACAGCTGACCGAGAGATCAGATCAGTTATCAGTAGGAGAAACTCCCATCAGAATTCCAACCAGAAACGGAAGCAAATTAGAGCAGCAAAGCAAAGTCAAAAGAAGGCTGAAGATCCGGAGAAAAGTGAGTTTGAATATAATATTCATTCAGTATTCATAAGTTATTTTTCAGAAGCGGCTACTTTCAAGAAAATCAAGGAACTGGGAGCAGCCTGTCAGATGACCCATGAAAGGCTCATGGAAATTTTGAATTCAGAAGTTCCTCAAAGCCAAAAGAAAGCTGAAAATCAGAGGAGAAGTGGGTTTTACAATAGTATTTTCAGTAATCATTTGTTATTTTTCAGAAGCATATCCTATCAGGAGAGGCCAGGGCCTTGGAGCAGCCAGTCAGATGACACGCGAAAGGCTCATGGAAATTTTGAACTCAGAAGCTCCTCAAGGACCATCAAAGTGATCAAAGAAGACGTCTCTTGTTATTCTTCACCATTGATTGTAACCTTCCAAAATTCATATTTCGGTAACTACCTTATCTTATAATCCCCGTTCTCCACGTGACTCTTTCCGAACCCTCAACCCCTGTTTCTCAGAACAAGAAATCCCACCAGAATTGTCACAAATCCCGAAAACTCAATCTCTCATTCCAAATGTCATCTTATATCGTTCTTATCTATTCTATTACAAGACTTCATTTTTTTCAAACTCATGAATTCATTAATTGAAACTTTTCTTCAAAACATGATATAAGCAAGCAGTTCCTTATGATAACTTTATGGAAAAGTATACTTTGAAGAACTCACTTTTCCCAATAATCCTTGCCAATTTGCTCATAATGATCACCTGATCCGTTGCCAACAACTGAAAAAATGGAAAACCCCGCATCACCGCGGTGAAATCCTCGTTGGGAATGTCAAAGTTTCATGAAAATTGGTCCAGTAGGAGCTGCGCTGGCATCGCGGACATACACACAGACACACAGAAAGCGTTGATTGTTAGTAGTAAAGATTTCCAGCCCTATCTTTGAAGCCCCATTCAAGTCAAGCGGACAAGAAATGCTGCGAATGGATTCCAGCTGATCAATCGTATTTTCTCTTCTATTATTAAAATTCTTTCAATAATATACCGCACCCTTTTAGAAATATGTAAGATATAACTAGAATGATCTCTTCCTGTTTTACCCCTAATATGCATCCTTGCCTCCTATTCCTATTCAATTTCAATGAATCTCGAACTTTTATTTGCCAAGTTTATATTTTAATGAATTTAAGGTTTAATAATTGTATCTTCTTCTTCTTTTTCTTCTCTATTGATTAATTCCGATCTCAAGTAATTCATTGATTTCGTTTAACTCTGGATTGTCATGTACCAATGCAGTCGCCTTCTCCAATCCGAACATTGGTTGAAGAGCATCGATTAGAGCATTTCGAAATGGAGAAATCTTTCGTTCTTCTTCTTCAATTTCATCTTTTTTGTCTTCTCCAACTTGATAAATCGAATGTTTATGCCCAATTTTCGTGGGTTTCGCTGCGGATTCCAATGCAATCGGTTGAGGAGGAGCCACGTATTCGGGAAGAAATGGATCATTATAGTGATAGGGACTGTGATAAATACGAGAACATGAGGCGGATTGTTTTTGATTGTTGTAAATGTTACGGAGATGAGAGTTGGCAGAGGAAGAGATCGTCAATTCACGGGCACGATTACATAGATCGATCATACTGTCTGAAATAAATTTTAGAATTTGCTTGAGAAACAAATACTTTTTGAAAATAATAAATGATTTGGTGATGATAAAGTGCTTTATCGTTTCATGAGTATTATGAGTTGTTTTCAAAATCCGCCTGTTCCTCGCCTCCGGCGTATCTGCACTACAATTCAAGCATATATCATGAGCAATACATAAAGAGGGTTTCTCGTTTAAAATTTGTTTCTATAGTTGGAAAAGGTAGTAATTCTTTCCAGGAACTGGACTACAGAACTAATGATGATTAGCTCTTGACGCCTACAGAAAACAGAATCGATGCATTTTTCTGGTTGACCCGAGTAAATATCTGTGAATCAAATTGTGAATTTGGTTATTTGCTTGATCCCCTCTAGATGCAAACTACTGTTACAATTACAGAGAAACACTAAAAAAAGAACGTTTTACATTCACTTTTATTACAGTTGACGTGCTAATTAATCACATGTCAAATCTGACTCCGTCTTCTCACAGGAGTTCCTCCACCTAATGACCTAGCCTAGACCGAATCCCCTATAATGATCAAGCTATCGATCTGACTCCCCCTCTAGATGGAGTCAGTTGAGAAGACCAGTCAGTCTTATTCATTTGAATAGTTCCACTATTGTCTTCTACAAAAGAACGTACGAATATGACCTCCCCATCAAAATCCCAATCACCAACTACCTCTGCTATGGATGCTCCCGTTGATATCTCGAAAGTCTACGAGTTTTGGCTGAGTAAGTTTATTTTCTTTTTTTTTAACGAACATCAATCACAACACTTGTATTGCAGGGTCGGAAAACTATTGCGATGTGCCAGTCACTATGGCATTTGAACTGTTCAAAGCGAACCGGATCGATGTCACAAGGTTCTGCCACCACGTCAGGGAATGCGGAGAAGTACCTGATAACCTGGAAGAAATGTGTGAATATGCTGTGAGGAGCAGTATTTTTCCCACACTCACTCGGACAGACAGATGGATCAACTGGTACCACTACCTCGAAGAAAGTGTCCTCACCCAAACCGGTCAGGAGTTTGTCGAGCAAGAAAATAACCACCAGATTAACTTGAAGCAATACAAAAAGTTACTGGTGGAAATGGACATGCGGTCGGGGGGAACTCAGTCCATCACGCTCTTTTTTGACACTCAACAGAAAATGATGAGTGTCGATACAATGAGAGCGTTGGCAATGGAACCCCCGACCGAATGGACAACATACGTCGAGTATTCCGCAGAAGATCGGAAATCGTACCGGCGTATGTTCACCGCCGAGATGAGTGAACTTTGCTGTGAGCAAACCGAAGATAGTGCCCGATTCGATGCAGCAATCAAAGCTGACCGAGAGATCAGAGCAGTTATCAGTAAGAGAAAATCCGATAAAAAGTACAACCAGAAACGGAAGGGAATTGAAGCTGCGAAGCAAGCGCAAAAAAAAGGCTGAAGATCCGGAGAAAAGTGAGTTTGAATATAATATTTTCAGTAATCATATGTTTTTTTCCAGAAGCAGCATATATCAAGAGAATCAAGGAACTGGGAGCAGCCAGTCAAATGACCCACGAAAGACTTCAGGAAATTTTGAACTCAGAAGCTCCTCAAGGACCATCAAAGTGATCAAAGAAGACGTCTTTTGATATTCTTCATCATTGATTGTAACCTTCCAAAATTCGTATTTCGTTAACTATCTTTTCTTATAATCCCCGTTCTCCACGTGTCTCTTTTTGAACTCTCAACCCCTGTTTCTCAGAACAAGAAATCCCAGAAAAAATGTCGAAAATCCCGAAAACTCAATCTCTCATTCCAAATGTCATCTTATATCGTTCTTATCTATTCTATTACAAGACTTCATTTCTAATGAACTAATAAATTCATCTATTGCAACTAATGTTTCTTGAAAGCAAGACAGATGATTTTGACCGGAGTGAATTGGTGAGTAGTCAGTTTCAATTAACAAGTTAGTAAAACAGTATACTTTGAAGAACTCACTTTTCCCGATAATCCTTGCCAATTTGCTCATAATGATCACCTGATCCGTTGCTAACAATTGAAAGTTCATCCCGTTCGCATTACTCTCGTCACGACATACTTCATCCGCCTGGAACACGTTAGTTTACTGTTTCTCAATTAAGATTTTTGAAGATGGAATTTGTATTCAATGATATTGTCGCTTAATGTGGACTTTCTATACTTTTCTCACTTTCCGAAACATTTCTGTCACTCACCCCTAAAACCAATCGAACCGAATCATCAATAATCAATTCGTGATCAGGAGAAAATGATGGACTGATCAGAGAATTCGTGACTCGATCCAAGAATTCTGGGTATTTTTGACCCAAAAGTGCATATTTCTTTCGACTTCCCACAATACAACCATCATTGTCCTGAGCACAAGAAGCCAGAGATTTCGAGACAAGGACTGATGAGGAAGGGTGGAGGTTGTCTGGAAAGAGAAGGGATCAATCATGATTATCAGGGGTAGAATCACTCACTGCTCTCATCGAAAACAATCAAATCCAACTTTGCCAGCATACTTAGTTCATGTGGATCTGAGCATCTTTGAGCGAAGTCACGGAGGTTTGTTGGGAGGTAGACGACGGCCTAAATTAGTGAGAATAAACATACAAATTTTTCAGCTTCAATCAAAAGTTATTTTCACATTTGAAACTGTGTTGACACTGTTGAAGAAACTCCCTCATAAAAACTAACCGAATGTCCTCTCGAAATGAAATACCAAAGTGTCGTACTGATGGATCTGATGTTTAAAATTCCTCTGTCCACTGGGAATAACTCCATATTTTTCCGGATCATATGGTTCAGCCTGAAAATTATTCTTTGATAGAAAATTACCTAAGTTGGTACTGCTTACTTATTAGAAACATCGGTTCCATCAATGAAAATAGGTCTCAAATAATCCGTATCCTCCCTTCTTCTCATCGTATTCCCCGTCTCATCATACAACAATGAAAATCGAGCTTTCGCTTCTTCCTAAACACCAAGAACAGCTCATTGAGTATTGATTCCAGCATCTCAAACCTCTGATAAATTATCCAAATTGAGATGGATCCGAAACGGTTCCTCGAACTCATCTTCAGCTTCGTAGTCCATTGTGAGTAATAGTGGAAAGAGAGGGAGTAAGGGTGGAAGATAGAGTTCAGTTTGACGTGGATTTGATTTGTTGGAATTCGGGAAGGCATAAGGGCTATAGAGTTCACGTGAAATTGGTTATATGAATAGGAAATGTGATCTTTGAATTTAGGGCAATTGAAATTCAATGCTCCAAAACTGTGTTTTGTAGTGAGATGATGACATTTTTCAAAAAAAAATTGCAGGAATGGAACAAATAACAGGAAAAATTGTTGCAGTTTCACCAAGTTTTGATAAATTTTGAGACCACTCGAATTTGCTAATGGTTTATTTTTGCTAATCGATGATACGATGACTTTTTATATAATGTCCAATTTTGTCAAAATCACAACTTCGCGCAATTCTCGTTCCCGCGATTCCATCGCAAAAAAAAACTTTTTTCCAGGCCTAGAAAATAGTTTCTTTGTTTTCAAAATCACTGATTCCGCCAGAAGATGTATCTGAACGAGTCATTCAGTGCTAATTTTCATCTACGATCATATCAGTAATGTTCTCAGTTTCGAATCATTTACTTGCTTTGTAGTACTAATAGTTCTCACTTACATTCTTATAAGTTATGAATTAAGTTTTTATCCCTATCAAATTCTTCAAACCCCCTTCCCTAGAGTAGTATAACATGTATATATTATATTTCAAATCTCCCATTCATTTTTTAATATGATTTTAATATTCGTAACCAGATGGAGAGAAAAAGAAAAGAACCTAGTCTCTCCTTTCAACCAATGGATTTTATGACTTTCTTGCTAAGAAAGAAGAAATTAAAGTGCAGTTTTGTTGGGTTTGAATGCACGAGATTGGGTTGAAATTGCTTTGAGAAAAGAGAGTAGATCAATCAGAATTCATGCGCCACCTCTCGTTTTTATTACCTTTTTCTCCCCCCTACTCCCCTTTCCAAAAGTTTTCTTTCGGAGTATAACTAAAAGTCAAACTGCTTCGGCAATATTTCAAATTTTAATCCTTTTGATATATTATGTACATCTTTTGTTTTGTTTCTCCAAATGTTTCCAAAACTAGCCGCCCACAACAAATATGTTCAAAAATGGAAGGAAAGAGAAGAGAAAGTAGAAGAGGGGATTAGGGTTTTTGTATCATGTTTAGAAGATGTACTCGAGGAAAAAATGATGAAGTACTTTTTGTTTTTACTTCTTTTTTTTCGGGAGTTTTTGTGCGGTTAGGTGATTGATGAGCCAGCGTTCAAGTGGCGATTTTTTTAGCTGTTTCGGGAATGAAGTAAAAAATGAACAGTATTTTCCAACTGCTTCTGCGCCCGTTTGGCTTTTTGACATTTTTTCGTGTTTTTTTGACAGACAGAATTTGTCGATACCACATCGACAATCTTAAGGAAGGTCTCACCACAATTGAAGAAGTTACTGTACTTCCTAGAAAGTGCGATAAGAAAGGGGTTGCTCGAAAAACTACAGGGTGATTTCGGGTTTTTTCGAGACAATTTTGTAAACTTCACTGTCAGAAAAAATTTTTTACAGTTCACTTTCTTGACGGTATTTTACGAGCAGCCGAAAATGGATGTTGCCCCACAGCCTACGCTGCGCTTTTAAGGTAAATAAAATTCTCATTTAGTACCTTGACTCAATAAGAAAAGTTGTGATATTTCTAAAAATTAATCCTGTTTCGAAACATCCAGATAAGGTTCTACGTAATTGTGCGATCAATCCATCCATTTTATTATGTTCCCTGTATATTCATTTGCTCTCCTGATTCCATTTTTTGTTTTTTCTTCCATTTCCCATCTCATGTTATTCTTTTCCATAACTTTTCAATTTGTTCCATGGGAAAAAAATCAACTTCTTCATAACTTTTTGTTAATCTCACTTTGCTACTCAGACTCCCAAAAAGAATGAAATATTAGTGGCTGGTGTACTTTTTCGAGTGGGAGCGAACACAAAAAGAGTGACGTTTTTGTGAAGAACACAAATAAATTATTTAGAAATGAGGAGCAAGGAAAAGAAAGAGCAACTTTGTTCTTTGCAAGTTATTCTTTCTCAGTTTTGTGGTGAGGCTCAGAAGTTATTTCAGAATCCATTTTTCCTCGGAAAGGCTGTTTATTAGAATGTTGGTACAGTCGTTAGATGAATTATTTTAAGGTATGTTCATCTTATTTGTGATAAGTATGAAACAGTCATTTACGAAAATGTAATGTCATCGAATAAACTCACCAAGGTAGGTACTCCAAGGGAATAGGGAAATAATACATTTTTGAAAGATGATACTTTTTTTGAAATTCGAGGTATTAGGTGTGAAAATATTACTGTTCTGAGACTACCATAAATCCTAATCTGGCGCCAGTTCTATGCTCTGTTTTTCTTTCCCGCTTCACTTCTGAACTTCTCTCCACTAAAAAACACCTCTCCTTGTTTTGCCTTCAAATCACTTTATGCAATAGTTTCTACCTACATTATTTACGATTCACTTTTGCCTAGCATTACACAATAAACGACTCATGACATAGATCCTTTTTTTGTGATGAACGTGAAGCAGGGAAATGTTTATGATATATCTCATCACGAAAACTATTAGGGAACCATGAAATAGTTTTTTGTTCCAAACCTAGAATACTTCGCGAAATTAAGATCACTTGATTAAAAAACTTTACTGTTTAGTTTTCAACAGTTAAGTTTGTCCCATAAAAAATGAGCAATGAGGTAACAGACCCATGTTCTTTTTACATCTCTGAAATCTGCTTTGGAAGCTTGCCGCAATACTGGATCACCTTGAGGTATGATCATCAGATTTTTGAAATAAATGAAACAGAAATTTTCGGAAAAAATTTTAATGTTTCGAGTTCAGCAAATCTGTTTATCTGGTTTACAATTTAACTTTTCCAACTACAACTTCTAAAATGTGATGCTTACTATTTACACCACTAGTCCATAGGATTCTATTCTGTCCATACCAAAAACTGGGTTTTTTTCTGCGTACAGTTCCTGTTTACATTGTTTTCAGCCTTTCTCACCTATTCTTCTTCCCTTTTTCTCCAATTTTTCTCCCAATTTTTTTTGCCCCTCCCTGGTTTTTTGCTCACCAAGCTCTCCCTTTCTCTCTAAAAACCTCCCTTTCGTCATTCACGAGAGCCCCAGATTGATGACCTCTTTCCTTCTTTTTTCACCAATTCGTACTACCTATTCCATCAGTTTTTGAGAAAGAGGACACCTAATTTCCATTTTTCTGAAATAAAATCTTCGGATGACTCGCGTTAATTAATGGGAACACTATTTGTCTTTGAAATTAAAGTCAGGGATTGGGAGAAGAGAGTGTAAATGATGAATGAATTGGGTCCCTTCTCTCTGGGTCACTTCAGATTTATTTCTCCTTTTTTCTCTCGACTACGTATCCGAAACCCTTCCATTTTGGAAACGAGCTTTTTAGTGGACAAAGTGTTCGAATTTGTTAACTGTTTTAAGCAGTTTTTAATTGAACTTTCATAATTTCTTGTTCAATGAACTCATGTAAATATCTTCAAACATTTGAGTATTAGAAAAAATATTCCAGCTAAAGGCAACAATCAAATCACAGTTTCCTTTGAAAGAATTCTTACACGAAGTAAAATCATTAATAGAGAATAGTGTTCGGTAATTGTCGAAGGTCCGAAACAGAAGTTTTCTACCATAATTTCTTTATCTGTTTCTTGTCCTTCTCATGGTCAATTCAATAGGAGTGATCACTTGTAATGAACTGCGCCCTAACTTAGGGTTTCATTAAATTCCCTCAAGAATTTACCGCTTTATTAGGCAGTTAATTTTCCTGGGATCTGAACAGGCCTGTTTCTTCGAGTTCAATCGCTGACTACCCAAAATTTCGGAAGGTCTTCAGTTCATGCATTTTCTTTCTCTGGGTCTCATTAACAGATTCATTTCGATTTTCTCTCTTGATCTCGAAAAAACCTTTCACGCTAGGTTGATAAGAATTGTTCATAAAGTTCAAAGTTTTTTTTACAGTTTCAAATAGTTCTCATACGAATAACCATAACGTCTTGTTTAATATCAATGACGTTAGGATAAGTATAATATATTTAAAATTTTTGCATAGTGAGTGAGTTCGAACAAAACCTTAGAGATACAGGGAAAAACTACTGTTGGATACCGTTTTAAAATTTCGAGAGCCTTCATTTTAACAATCAGTTTCCAACCCCTAGATTTTATCCACAGTGTGAAACTTCTAAATTTTGAACATCCCTAAATAGCAGCATTTTTGTTCTGCACCTCAATTCGAAAGACTTTGAAGTAAGTCACTTCTTTCACAATGTTACTGTTTTATTACGTAGATTGTCTTTTGACATTTGACAATTATTTCGTTGCTTGCATTAGGTCAATGCGATCGAACCAGATAATTCCAAATTTTCCGAAACTTCCTGTTCAAAATGTTGCACGTCAGCCCGGTACTATTCTTGTTTCCTTTTGACCCCTTGTCTCTTTTTTTTGTCAAAATTTAATTATTTCTCTCTCCTACTCGTTTTCCTTCTTGTTTTGGGTGTTTTTGTCACCGTCCATTTGACCCTTGTCTCCTCCTCTGTTGAGCTCCTCGTTTTCCGTGTTTGGCACACACTCCTCGAAGTGTTTCTTTTCGCTCGTTTTCATTCATATTTCTAAGACACTGAAAAGAGAAAAAGACAGAAGAATTGGGTGGGGGAAAAGGAAGAAGAAGGGGGAGGAGAAACAACCTAAAGAAGTAATATGCATTGAAATGGGACACCCAAATGGGTTCGGATGGTTAGGACCCGGGGGAAGCACTGATGAGTTTTTACGGTTTCGAAAAACTTGTTTCTCTCCAATTTTAGGATTTTCTATATTCCCATCATTTTTTAACATGATTTTGATAACTTGAAAACCAAATCCTAAAAGATTCGCTTACTTTTTCCCGTTCTTACCGTATAATGAAGCAATATGCAATCTATCAAATGAAAATATAAAAAAGTAATAGAACTGTATTATTTTTCCGTTGCTTTTCTGTTTCCACCCGGTTTCAATTCATCCTGCCAAAACTTCTACTCATTATTGGAAAGGCAACAATATCACTTTCAAGAGGATTGATACTGTAGTTAGAAGAATGTTCAAACTTCAACAAAAATTTTTACTGTTGCAATAAGGTTATAGCCTACTCAATTACTCACAGAGCTGGTGCGCTTCTCACTGCCTGCCAAACTTTTGGGTTTTCACTGATGAGTTTTTACGGTTTCAACTAGATTATTTCCGATCACTTTGTTTTTTGAAGCGCTACCTTGATTGAATGAGTCGTGAAGAACGTGATCTTTTCACTATCAATTAGCACTTTTCATTTCAACACAGATCATCATGTCTATCCGAGTTCATCTACACTTCAGAAAGCAATGAATATGTAAAAAAAGTTCAATTTCTCACCTTTGACTCGAGTGATCCAAAATTCAATACGGTTTCCAAGTACTGATGATTGGTCTGGTAAAATAGTACGTTGATTGAGAAAACGCGTTTATCTGCTAACTCTCTATGATCCGTTCCTCTCACATACTCCAAATTATTGATTCAAGAGAATATGTGTCTAAATTTGTCTCAAAAATAACTGTAACGGGTAGTCTTAATATAATCGTAGTGTCAGGTTGCAATCACTCTTGTCCGATATTTGTGTGATATTCAACTTTTGGAGACTACTCTGTTTAGCAATTTTTTCAATCATTGCACCCAATCAATTTCAATGCAAAACAGTAACAAGTTTCAAGTCCGACTTAAATGCTACACTTCAAATGTTTGCTTTGAAAACTTCGAAATATCACATTCGTGTCCCCTCTTGTTCTAATGAAATAGACTGGATTAGATGGAAATATAAAATATTAATGTAACTGTAAAATTTCACCATTCTTTTTTTTGACGAGTGTGGTCCGAATTTTAAGTAGGACGACTCTCGGTATTTCTGTCCCTTCTTTTCTGAGATTCGTAGTATTCAAAGCGACTATTCAAACGTCTGTCCAATGAAAGCACTTAAAGAAACATGAAAACCTGTTTCCGGTGGAGCTTATTGTTAGTGGTCGTATTTCTAATTTCGGTTCTGAAAAACTTGTTCTTTTTTATTGTCACAGTAAGAGGTTACTCAGAGTGAGTTTAGTTCAATTGTTTATCCAATATTTGTTAGAAACATCGTTTGAAAGAACCGGTTTCTACTTGGTTTCTAATGCTATCGACAAGCAGATAATTTTACTTGTCATGCAAACAGATACGTTGAAAACCTCATTTTTATGGTGGCAGCCCTTTCCGATATAGTTCCTGACATTCCAAAGCTTTGAACATGA
>GL379931.1:253027-287028 GCA_000143925.2 Caenorhabditis brenneri | reverse complement strand
GCATACTTGTGAAATTTCGGCCCGGCCCGCTTCGGCCCGGCAGCCCGGCCCGCCCGGCCCGGCCCGGGCCGGGCCGGGCGGGCCGGGCTGCCGGGCCGAAGCGGGCCGGGCCGAAATTTCACAAGTATGCTTTTTTTAGCTCCATGACATGAAATTTTGGAGCTGTGCCGTTTCGAAACCGCTTTGAACTGTCGCAGTTTTGATACGTCTGGTTTGTAAATGTCATAGTTGCGAAATATCACACTTTCCAAAAACATGGGACTCTTTTTTCAAACCTCCACCTTTACATTCTGATTCGTTTGGAATACTTCAATTTTCATTCCCTATGAGACGGTTTTTAGTTTACAGTTTCAATAATATTTTTTTGCCTGTCATGGATATTGTTGATATTCGTTCCATATTTGGGCTAATCATATTCCAAAATTCAACACACCATGTTCTTGTGTCTTGTTACTTTACTAATAACAACACTCGGGGTTTTCGGGAGGCCCGTGAGAAATTATTATTAGTCAGTTTCCTCAAAAGTGAGAGCTCATTTCTCTCACTTTACTCGTGACTCGTCATGCCTCGTTATGACTCCCGAAAGTGTGTGGGAAACAAAAGTATCACATATTCGAGAGCATAACGACTCGTTTTCCTTGCCTAGAGACATGCAAAATTAGACACTTTCGAGAATTTGGGGGAGGGGAGGGGGTGCTGAGTAATGTCATGAAGCATAGAAGGGTCTCCGGAACTGTAGAACAGACATCAAGTAATCATCATCAGAAAATGGTATCTAAATATTTAGCAGAGAAATGCAGTAGTAAACTGGATTATTGTTCATAAAGCTGTTACAAAACAACGTTTCAGTCAACATAAGCTTTTTAGAAAGTCGACTCACTGAAACTTGAATATTTGAGTATTATAATAGCCATTGTGGAACAGACAATAATAGTTTTTGAAACGGTGCAGGTCGGCGTAGGTTGATTCAAGCTTCCCGCCAACACGAAACTTGGAAAAAAATCCGTTATGAAAAATGGGAAAACTGGTAGAAACGAAGTTATTCTGGGTCGAAACATAAAAAGAGACCAATATTTTTCAGTTTCGCTTATCGTATGTTAAGTGCATATTGAAATTGTAATTGATGGTTCAATCTCTATACCCAGTAACTCATTTTTTGTATCTTCAAGTGATTAGAATGTGTGTATTCAGTGAATTATGAAAGGGAAGAACTTCTCTGAATTATTTTCTACGGAAGTATAGCCAGTGGAACTTTTTAGAACTTGAAAATTCCAAGAATGTTAAAAATTATGATAGGAAAATGTTCTGTTCCTACAAAAGAATGATGAAAGAATTATTGATGTAATTCACTGAATGCTGGTTAAACTAGGGAGATGGAATCAGTAATTTTTTCGGCATTTAAGATGAAATTCTCGAATATTTTTGACGTTCAACGAACGTTTTATGAAATAGCAACTGAATGAATCAGTTCAAAAAAAAGTATCAATGAACTACTTTTCGAAACTTTTTCACTGTTTTCTCTAGTGATTGAAACTCTGAAAAATAAGGTTAAGCTGATAGGTCACATCACTTTACGAATCTTCTGAAAAGAACTTTCAACAGTCCTGAAAAAGAAGACGGTGATTCTGATTTTAAATTCCTTTTCAGCACCTTTGAAAATACTGGTATAGAATGTTCTAAAAGGTTCCTCGACTCAGAATAAGTCCCCTTGTCACAGGGTTGACACAACCAGAAAAGTTTTTTCATTCTGAAAAGCGAGTAAAGAAATTTTTGCGGACGGTAGTTCTTTTGACTAGGTATATGTGAGGCTGTTCCTGAGCTCAAATCCACAATCCAAATGTTATAGTTTTTTTCTTGATTTGTTACCTATGAACAATTTTATGCCTCTTAAACAATAACGCACTATGACATCTGACCTGGAATCTTTCTAACTCCTGTAGCAGCTCTCCGAATTTAGTATACATGATAACATTTTTCAGTTTCATTTACCTTACATTACCTTCACACTGAAACTGGAATCAATTGTTTCATTAATTGTGGTGAACGAATAAACTTTAAGTTTCATTGTCTCTATATCATCGTCTAATTGTTTTATCATTACTAGGGCATTATCTGCTTTCGAAAAGTGTTATTCTTCGAAACTCCCATTTTCCATTTTCCCGTTTTGCTGATTCGCAAGACTGGCCAGAAGATCATTTTTATCAGATGCATCTACCATCAAAGCTACTTTTTAACAATAAATATCCATTTACTGTGATTCAAAAAAAGCAGCAAACAACGTTTTACAATGGAATTACTAAATCGGAGTACTTCTGGCTTTTCGGAAGAGATCCTTTATTGGGTGAATGCGACATTTTTTATCATACGGGGGGAAGATAAATGTTTTACCGTTTCCTATATCTCAAATTACTTTCACACTGAAAATGTAATTTATTGTTCTTTCCATTGCCTTTTTTATGACGAGTCAGCTTTATGTTTCATTGTCTTCATATCAGAGACTCCTTGTTCTATCATCACTTTGTCATCGGCTTCTTTAGAAAAAGTGTTATTCTTCAAAATTTTTTTTTGCAGGTACGGTTGGCGCATTAGCTGAACACTCATTCTGTCATACATTCAATTTGACACAACTTGTCAGCGGTGGTCGACCGGAAGAGTCTTCTATCAAGTGAGTTTTCTGATTGAAGGGAGGGAAGGAGGAGCCACTTGAAATCCAATGGGCACATGTGTGTTTCCTGATGGATTAAGTATCATCAATTATTGTCTATGACGGAATACACGGGTCCCCCCTTCTTCTCTGATTTTCTCGAATGATTTCTTTCTCTTCCACATGTCATTAGTGAATTGTTTATTGATGTAATTGTGTTGGATAAGATATATTATTTGAGAGCAGGGAGGGGGGATAGTGCGGTGTAAAATATTGGTGGGGTTAGTTGAGGAGTTGGGGACACGACATTTTGCCTAAAAGGTAATAATTAAGAGATCAAAAAATTTAGGACTTTTACAGGCAACCTGAAACAGAGAAAAAAACAGATCACCTAGAAAGAAAATTTTTTTAACAAATCGCAGGGAATTCTTCTATGTTCCTGGAAGTAGACCCTCCAGTTTTTATCCTTGGCTGACGCCTGAGAGGCTGGAAGTCTTCATCTGAAATCACCACCACAATCCATTGAAATTCAGAGGGCGCTGTCCGATTTTCAAATGAAGATTTTCAGATTCTCAGGCTCCAAGAAGGTGTTGAATTTAGAAAATCTATTCACATGAATTTTAATTCGCCAATAACTAGGAATTTCTTAGCAAACGAAGGAAAAACATTTCTAAGGCACGTGGGCAGTACGAATTATAGAAGCTAGTGGTTAAAATATTAGGAGACTACTCGCAACATTAAAGTTCGATTTCTGAAAAAAAAGACGAGAGAGATAACTTGGAAATAAAAATAGATAAGAATTAGAAGTAATCGTTTAGAAACGGTTGATTTTTCGGAATTTTTCTAGTGCTTCACTAGCTTTCTGGAAAATTTTTTAGACAGATGCCCGTCTTATTATCAAAAGCAGAGGAGCAAAAATATCTTAACACTACTCGAAACAGAAAAGTTAGTTTCAATGTGCTTACGTTGTGTGTTAGCGAACAAATTTGGAAACAATAGTCGATAATCATTTATCAAATATTAGAAACAGTTGAGGTGATGAACAGGCTTGCTTTATTGTGCTCCCCTCGTTTTCCTGATAACCTTTTGAAACTGACCTCAGCGACTTTTTCTGCTTTCTCTGTTTCTATAAACCCTGAAGTTTGGAACTTAGATTCATCTGTAATGGTCTCGCTTTTTGTCGCACTCTCACAAAATGTTCCCAATTGAATAAATTGTACGTGATTCACATGAAGAGATACCTAGATGGGAAACCAAAATACTGCTTTTACAACGTAAACAACAGTGTTAGTAGAAATGAGAGTTGTTGACTCCTTTAAGAGCTTCTGAAACAGAAAAAGCAAATCAGACAGTTTCAAGAAAAGGATAAAAGACAAATCAAAGCATTAGGAAAAACT
The DNA here is from genome assembly GCA_000143925.2 of Caenorhabditis brenneri. NCBI lineage: Eukaryota > Metazoa > Nematoda > Chromadorea > Rhabditida > Rhabditidae > Caenorhabditis > Caenorhabditis brenneri. Next base: position 282,987 of record GL379931.1, on the reverse strand, counting down.
AGAATTTATTGAATAATTGAAACAGATACAAAAATGTTCTAGAAACTAAATGCCGCGACTTTTTCTATTTTGTAATCTGTTTCCTTGAAATCTGATCTTCCAAGTTCCAACGTCCTCTCGTTAGATGATAAACTTGCCCATGAATTAAAAATCAACAATTTATTCCCAAATTCTAGTATTGAATTGTTTCAGTGTCTGCTCTTGCCGTGGATCTCTTTGCAATGGCTCCACAATCAACTCTTCAACGTCTCAATTCACGAATTCTCATCTCCTACTTGCCACTTTCATTGTGATATTTATGTCACTCATTTTCTAAATTCTTATATTTTTTATGTCTATAAAAAAGAACAAGCAACACCCCCTTCTCAAAACCCGGTATTTCGTCTTTCCTTCAACTCCTGAATTGATTTTTTTGTAAAAAATTATTGATTGGAGTTAATTATAAATAAAAGATTTGGAAATTTTGTAGATATCGCAAAAGTTCAAGGTAATTGTTGTAGGCAAGTAGAAAATTTTTCAAGTAGGTAATTTTTGCGAGTATGTTCGAAATAGAAACCCAGAAACCGATAAATTTTTTGTGAATCAAAATAGAGCAATCTGATGAGAGATAAGAGTAATTTAAAAAACTAAAGGAAATTTTGAAACCAAAACAAAATACAGGAGAAATACTTGGAAAACACGGAACTTCCAGCAACACGGAACAAAACTCAGAATTTTCTACAATGGAGTCCCAGCAACATAAAGCGCGCATACAAGTGTTGTGAACATTTTGAAACAGCAAAACTATATGAAATCCTGAGAAGCTGTCGACCGGTGGGAAAAACAACCTACTGAAGAGAAGTCAATTGCACATTATTTTGGAAATCGAGAACAATCAAGTCATTATTATTTATTATCACGAGTATCAAAGTTCTGGAAGTTTTGAACTCAACAGAACTCCAGGAGAGTAAGGAAAGGTAAGGGTTGATCAACACGGATAATAAATGTCAAACATGTTTGAAGTTAGTGAAACAGTACATTTTTCCGAGAAGTTGTATTTCTTTGGATAATCAAAAATTTGAATAGAGTCGTACCGGTACTACTATCAAAAGGAAAGGAACATAAACACACTTTTATAACCTTTCTGAAACTGTAAATTGCTTTGAACTTGATCAAAATGCGGAAAAAAACCTGGAGTTGTCAAAAACGGCAGCACAGCAATATAAACCAAGATAACAAATTTTGATAATTTTTTCAAACAGCAAAAATTGTTCAAGACTTGAAAAGCTGCTTGAACAACAAATGGTATCATTTTTCATCTTTTCAATGAAACCACTTTTGATAATGATAATGAAACAAAAAACTCAACATGAAAAATCTTTATTCAAAGGAAGTTTAACCGGATTTAACTTTTGTTTCGAGAGACTTCAATCACAAATCGGCATATCGATACATAAGACTCGACTCGTTTTCCTTTCTGGGCAGTGGTTCCACATTCACCTTCGGACACCACGAACAGCAACAGAAGAGAAGTGGAACAGCACGACGATAGGGTGGAAGAAAGATCATTGTGATGACAACCATCCATGTTGGACGATAAAAATTAACCATGACGATCAGGATGTCACAGATTACTTGTACCTGGAAAAGGGGATGTGGATTCTTGGAGTCTTACAGGGAGAATAGATACTTCATGGGTTATACCCAAATCAGCACTTATTGAAACACTAACTCACAATTTTCCCAAAACTATTCGGCTCTGGATGGAGTTGGAAAATGTAATAAATGGCTTCGATCACAAATGGAATCATCGTCAAAAATGGAATGATAATGTAGGCAAGTGTCCATGCCAATCGACTTCTAGCGTCTCGAATCTGCATGTCAACTGAAGTGGCTGCCTCGTCGGGAAGTTCCCGTAAGACCACTGCGATCGACTGGAAAAAAGACATCTATGAACGTTAGGAGTTCAAGGAACTTACAATAAATATCTGAATAAATATTGCGACGAAACAAATGATAGTGACGATTCTGGAGGTGGCCGCGAGAATCTTCAGAACAACTGCACCATTCAAAGTTGCTACGTAGTTCAGAATGCAAATGAAGAATGGCACGATTTGCATTATCAGGCAGATCATGCTGAAAGAGGCGAAGAAATTATTAACTTGGTTTTCAATTTTCAAATTCTGATAAAAACCACATGAAACATGAACATACTTTGTTGGAAACGCATTGATCCTGTCACCAGGTAACGTGGCGATTCTACCACAATACAAAAGAAGCGGCAGTAAAACCACTGTGTTTATTGATACGTAGTCATTGATAATTTTGACGAAATCAGTAGTCCAGTCGATGTAGGAGCTGGAAATTTATTTGTAAAGAGTAACAGTAAAAAAGAAAAAAAAAAGAAAAAAGTCAAGCCACCTAGGGGACTCGAACCCCTGACCTTAAGATTAAAAGTCTCACGCTCTACCAACTGAGCTAAGGAGGCCCTGATGGACGGGTTTCATTGGTGTTAGACAAAGGGAGAGGAAAAATAGAAAAGAGGAGGAAAAGAGGCTGTTTGCATGTACTTGTTTGATGGGTTTTTCTTACACATGGAAGGTCGTTGAAAGAATCATAATGGAGTCAATAAAAATTCATTCCACTTTATGACCTATTGAAACAGTGAAATAGTTTGAAAACTAACGCTTTGAATTCCTTCGATTGAGTGGGTGATTGACTGAACATGTCTTGATAATAAGCGATTTCAATGTAAATCGTGAAAAGTTCAGAGACTGCAATCGGAATGAAAATTGTGTTCGTGATACTTCTCATATAGTCCTTCTCCATTTTAAGGCCCAATAGCATTATCAGCAATGCAATTGCAACTCGACCAAGCATCATTCCAAGGGAGACGATCTTCTTCGGAGTGAAGTACACATCTGGAATACGGAGATACGGAAAGTTTTTGAAAAATAACAACTTCGGTTTCAATTTCTCCATATACTTTTTATGGAAATGAAAGCATGTTGATCTCAGAAGTAACCCTTTGAAAGAAAAGAAAACTACAAATTGCCATCAGAATGAGAGAAACATCTTCAATAAGCGTTTTTTATTCAAGAGCGCATGAAATTGTTTCCGGAGTTTTCCGAAAAAATTACTGTTTTTCGAAGTGTAGAAATGTTCTTCAGTTAGTTGTTTGATTCAATCCGTGGAGTTTACGGTGCGCTCTTTTTTGTGGCGATGGCTACGCTTCGTCTTCAGAGGTGGATAAAAAGTAATACGGTATTTTTTCAAAACCATGAAACCCCCAGACGTTTAAAGACAAGCGGGATCGACGCGTTTTCAGGGCAGCTTGTAGAATTTTTGGTGGTTTGGCAGGCGGGGTTTGAACCCATCAAAGGTCTCTACCGTTCAGAATTTTTGATAAACTATTGCTTTGAGTGCCGCCTATTTTATTTAAATTTCGGTTTTATTTTTCCTAGATATTTCCTAATAAAATGTGCTTGTTAGTGACTTCTCTCTATCAGGATACCTTCAAAAAACAGAAAAGCTGATGAAAACAAAAAAAATCGTTGGTTGACCACCTTCCCGTAGCAAGACCCACTCTGCGCTTTTGAGGTGAATTCTACCTTTGTTCCATTTGACTAAACTCTCACTTACCACAAAAGAACTCTGTACAAAGTGGATAAACCCGGGATGTCGACTTTCTGGTCGTCACCTCCTCCCAATCCCCCATGCTCTCATCCAAGAGTGAGAAGACTGTCGAAGTGATGATCACCCCAGGCGTTGTCATTCTGCAAAAAATCCCTGTTTGTGTTAAAGAGTAATTGTTGTTCAACTTTGGAAAAAATTATTAGTTCAGCCACTATCTCAATTCCAGATTGGTCAATAAGTGGTCAGTTAACAATAAAAAAGGAGCGAAAACATATGACGTGGGGGTGGTGGGAATTTCTGGAGTTAGAGAGAGAGAGAGAACGGAAGGATCATGGGATAAAAAGGGAAGGATTCCGGATTTTTTGTTTCAATTTCCTGTTGGTTAGCAGAGAGGGGTGATGGTGATCAACATCAGTTGGAAGAGCATCATTAAAACAGAATATGGAGGCGGGGAAAAAATCAGGGAGTCGACAGGTTAAAAAAAACTTCGGTACAAAAAACAAAAAGCCCCATCGAACTAGTTTCAAATTTTTTAGGAACGCTTTGACACAAATCTGAAATTGAAAAAAATTAGTTTCAACTCTGGTGTTTTTGTGAGCTACAGTACATCCTGTTCTCAACTGCCAACTCAACTCCCACGTCAGAATGGAATAATTAACTATAATTTTCAGCTGCTGTCCCCTCTTCTCTCCCTGAAAATGATAGTCTTTGACTTCAACATCAAAATCTTTTTTTTCAGAAGGAATTCAGCTGTTCATTTCACTCTCTCTCTCTTATTTTCTTCTGCTAGAATGAGTCGGCGTCATGGTTGTACTCATCGGAGCAAAACTCGAAAAGATGCGCATTTTGACATTCTTCTTACTCACTAGAGTTTGATCTTATGTAACAGGAAAAGCGCATCAAGTGTAATTGGAAATTGATTTTTCAAACTTAGTTCTTGGGGAAGTGAAACATGAATATTTTGTAAGTCAACTGTTTGAATTTGGATATTGTAAAGAAGGATATAGCACTAAAAGTTATATGAATCTTTCATTTGAAAGCATGTAAGTAAAACAGTGTTTTAAAGGGGGCCTATGCAAAAAAAAATTGCTAGGGAGATTTTTATATCATCGGATAGAGCTCAACGAATGACATCGAAAATCCTCTTGGAGGTATGGTCAGAAATTCCATGTTTGACCTGTTTTCCCACGGGGAAGAAAATCTCGTTGCTTGGAAGCAGTGAAAACTTCAATTATTTCTCACGCAATTTATTTTCGTTGCTTGAGTTTGTGTTTTTCGTTGCTTGAGAGGAGAACTTTGAAGAAATCAGCCTATAACTCGGGAAGGGATCACTTGAAAATAAAATGATCAACTACAAAGTGATTCAGAATTTAAATCACTCCATCTTTCCAGTTGACAACTTTTTTGAAAAACTTTTGGTTTCTCTGATAAATGCTGTCAAAGTCACTGTTCCCAAGCAACGAGATTTTCTTTCACGCCCGTTATCAGGTCAACTTGGAATTTCCGACCATACCTCCAAGAGGAGTTTCGATGTCATTCATTGAGCTCTATCCGATGATATAAAAATCTCCCTAGCAAATTTTTTTCGCATAGGCCCCCTTTAAGAATGTGACTTAAAAGTCCGAGTGGCATTTTTGTTACTCTCAGTTTTTGAAAACTTATAGAAACAGAACATGTTTTATGGGAAATAAATGCGAAGTTCATTTCGAAAATCTTCAAAAATCAAAATACTTGAAGATTTTCAGGGATGAGCAACACTGGCTGCTCCCGTCGCAAAAAGTCACGTAATTATCTTTGAAAGGTCTCCACACGATAGAAAATATTACTATACTTTTTAAGTTTCAACAAAAGTAGAGCATTCTGGTTAGAGGAAAAAAATGCTTTACTAGTTTTGTTTAACATAAGAGATAAAAATCAATCAAAACCGGCTGGAAATGAATGTTTGAAATCGCAGGAGTGAAACAGTCAAAACATTTATTTAATGGGTGCAGTAAATGATCGATTCCTTCAAATGCTTTATTATTCTAAAACCTTTATGAAGCAGAAAAAAACGAAAGTGTCCCCACTTCAAAAAAGCCAAAAAACCGAAATACGTGCGGAATAAATATGTTGAATGAAAAAAAAAGAGAATATGATTAAGCTCAAAAATGGGAGGAGTGAGAGCAAGAACTGATATGACAGAGCAGGTGTGAATTGTGGGAAACGAATTCGATTAGGAATATGTATTCGAGAAAAAAACGTTGGAGTGTTACCACTAGCAACTGGAGAAAAATTAGGGGATCTTCTCACGATTTGGCAGGAATTTTTTGTAATGAATTGGGGATTGGAAAACTGGAAGAATTTGAATTTTCAAGAATTAAAAAAAAGAGCACATGGAAAGCAGTTTTCAGTGTTCAGTAGAGGAAATAAGTAAAATTTTGGATTAGTGTTGAAACCGAAAACTTGAAAACCGGTATAAAAAAGCTTCAGAATGGCTCAAATAGAATAACGTTTTGTAAAAATTATAGCTGGAACAAACATATCTGGACATCCATACCGAACTACTTTCGCCATTCGAAAACTTAACAAAAATCCAATCAAAAAGTTAAATCCAGAGAAAACCCCGCAAAAATCAATCATTTTTCATCTTCTCTCCATGTCGGAAATTGGTTTGAAAAGGGTATGAGAGAGTCGACGGAAGTTATTTTGTTTCCCAGAACTCATAAAAATCCAAAATCCAGAAAAATAATGAAAAACTCTTTACTCTCCTTTTTTTACACCAATTTTCCAATTTCATTTTTCATAACAACAACGTTTTGTTGGAAAATGAATCAGAATTTCCTTTTCACAACGCCTGATTAAATTCTTTGAGAAAGGAAGAAAGAGAGGCTGAATAAGTCTGAAGGAGAAGTTGAAGGAAACTAACAATTATGGTCTTCTGATTCATTCGTGAAGTTCAAATTTTGAGAGTTGTTTTGCTTTTTTGGATTGAGTTGAAAGCCTGAAAAGTTTCAATTTTAGATTGGAAAAAGAAAACAGCTGTCTGATTCTGAGAAAGAAGTTTGTTCCGATGAATACATTCGGAACCTGAACTTTACCCGTTTCAGGTTTCGAACACTAAACACTAATGGAAGTGTTACCTTAGATTTGATCATAACAAAATGAAGCATTAACAAAGTAATGTGTGAACTAATTGAAACAGGAAACTTTTCCGTTTCGATTAATTTGTTTTCACTGGATGCTCAAATTTTTTTCAGTATCATTACCTTGTCATTACCCTTTCAACTGAGCTTATGTGAAGTGGAAGAACTGCATTGAGACTGCTGCGGGCTCTCAAAAAAGCCGACCCGGGCAGTACGTTTCTCATAATCTGTCTATCTGGTCCCTGGCCCACCAGAAGTACCTACTATCAAACTTCACAAAGGAGGTCCTTTTACAGTCCGTTTGAGAACTGTCTGAAAATTTGTGAACAACACTATCTAGCACGCTGGAAACAAATAAGATATTCGATTTTTAAAAAATCTTCTTGTTTTGGCAGAATGAGTGCTTAGCAACATTTTCAGTATTATTTAACAAAAGAAACCGATTGAGATTTGTACGTCTACTACAACCAATTGAGACCCCATCGGAAGTAAGATAGCCGAAACAGCAATTTATTCAAAAATGTGTAGTTCACATAAGTCAGAGATTTTCCAGCTCTTGAAAAATTGTAATTTCCTTGAGTTAATTTTGATTTGGAATCCCAAAATTCGAATTCCACGAAATCTCATGTTGCTTGATAGGAATAACTGTTTCATTTAGTTTACTTCCAACAATAGCCTTTTTGAAAACATTCGATGGTAGCTTTTTCAAACAAAACAATCAGTTTTAGACTTTTCCACCGACCATATATCAATTTACTGAACATTTTCAGAAGAAAATTGTAGTCTGTGCTGAAACCAATGTTCATGTGAAAACTCAATCGAGTTGCATGAATTAGTGGTTTGGTTTCAGATGTTTAGCTTCTGGTCGTTCTCATGGTTACCCGCTGTTTGATTCAATCCGACTTTTGAAGCGAAAGTTGATTTTCAAAAAAAAAAGAGAAAAAAAAGAATGGATATTTGGAGAAAGATCTCAGAAATCTATTACTTGAAACTGTAAAAATAGAGGTTTTCTGAAGAAAAAGTTCAATTGAAAATGAAGTTACAGAAAGGATGTGCAATATTTGAGAATGTCGTGAAGAAAAATCTTTGGATTTTTAGTTGTTTAGTTGAAGGATATTATACGTGCACTTCAGTAACAGACTAATTGAAATTGATGTTAACATGGTGAAACAGAAAATTTCGAAATGAATTTTCCGTTGTTTTGAGACAAATGCATTGGTTTCCAGGAGCATTGCACAGCCGGTAGCGCTCTTATTGCCAGACTAGACTTGAGTTCAGACCCATCAAAGGTGTCTACCATAGAAGTTTCAGTAGGATTTCATTTTCATTTGCTACCAACCCTTTGAAAAAAATGTCAGAGTTACGAAGACAATAATTTTGAAATAGACACGGACTGGCTTGGACGTCATGCTGTAAAGACCATAAAATAATTTCACAATTACTACAGAACAATATTTCACGCCTACGTGAAACAGACATCGAAATTCTTAAAACCCACTGCCCCTAATCCCATTTTCCTCGTGTTCCCATTAATGAAGAAGAAAAAACTCACACCTCCTCATCCCAACCATTACTATTCACAAATCACCACCACTCGATATCAAATTAGTCTCTCTCTCTCTCATCTCTTCTCATCACACACACTCTCTCTCCATATCAACAACTCATTCTTCTGAAATAATGGTCATCTCTCCACGTTGCAACAATGTCACTAATGATATTCTATTGCCATTGGTAAGTTATTCAGAAGAAACTCTGAGAAAAGAGAGATGGGAATTTAGATTGGTCGACGAATCCGTCTCGGGGATCACGAGTACAAAATGTGCAAGCCAGTTGCCACCGGACCATTTTCCTCGGTTTTTCTGGTGGAGGAGAACGGAATCTCGTATGCGATGAAGGTCGAGGCACAGAATGGTTGTTTGCGTCCCGTGCTCAAAGTAAGTGGTGCACCTGGAACTAAACTTTCACTGTTTCTTGTTAACGGTAAATTTCGGAAAGTTTGTTAGTTTTGATTGATGTTGTTCAGTTTGTGCAGCAACTTTTTAAATTCCAAAAACATTCCAGCTGGACCACGCTGTGCTCCGTGCTCTTGGTCATAAACCCGGTTTCCCGCACCTTATCGATTCAGGAAGAACTGATCATTTCAAGTATGTCGTCATGCAATACGTTGGTCCCGATCTCTCCACTCTTCTTGAATTCGCTCCTGAACAACGTTTCACACCATCCACCATCTACAAAATCGCCCTTCAAACTTTGGATCGTCTTCGTGTTCTTCATGAGGCCGGATGGTTGAATCGAGATGTGAAGGCGCAGAATTTTGCGGTGGGATTGGGAGAGGAAAGTAGCATTGTGTACATGCTGGATTTCGGACTCACCAGAAGATATCTGTAAGTGGGAAGACGTGCATGACCTGGAGTGCAGGGAACGTCAAAATAGAGTCAATAAGGGAATTGTGAAACGGAAAAAAAATTGAAGCGATTAGAACTGTCCCGGATTAGAACTGACCATTCCTGGTTCGCCAATTCGGCATGATCTCATCTGTTTGGTCCGCATTGATCGGTTAGCCTGAATTAACCTAATCCGGGTTAATCCGGGCCGATTCGGATCATTTTGGGTCAAACGGACCGAATTTTGCCGAACCGGAACAAACAGGCCGATACAGCCCGATTCGGATCAAATAAGCCAAGTCGGGCCGCTACCAGCCAAACGGATTGATTCCGACTAATCTGGGCCTAGCGGGCTAAACCGGGCCAAACAACCTGAGTCCAGCCAAACGAGCCGGATTCGCCGAGCAGAACCTGTCAGCATACATCGGCCATTTCGTGTACTCCAGCACGTCAAATTTTTTGAGCAAAATTAGCGCGTCAAAAAATTTTTGAAATTTTTTTTAATGTTTGTAATTTTTTCTCTTATTAGACAATTTTCAAATTTTTTTACTCATGACTTGCAATTGAAAAAAAAACAATGGAATTTCTGCTTCAAAACTTCGTAAAAAACCATTAATTTCAAACTAGGCACAGTAATCCTCAAAAAAATTACAATATTACTGTAGAAATAAGCATTATTTGTTGAAATGTCAATTTTTCGACAATCACGCGATATTTTCCTGGTAAAACTGTTGTCAAAAAATGAAACAGGATGAGTAAAACATATGAAAAAAGTTTGCGTGCTGGGATTTTTGTTTTGAGCCGTCGCGATTGAAGTGTGGAGGTGAATTTGCATAAAATTCGATAATTTTTCACGAGTTAATGAGCGAGTTCGGTGCACGCGCACTTCGTCAAAAAGGTACACAATTTTGCGTAGATACGATTCGTTTTTTTGCCGATCGAAAAAGATTTCGTTTTCGCGGAGAAAAATGTATGTGTACTTTTGCACTGCTCCACGTTTTCGAAGTACTGCAAGTACACATCGAAATCGCAGCACGCACACTGAAATTCCAGCACGCGCTCTTTACCCATTCGAACAAGCATCGAATTTTATCGACAGAAAAAAAATTTGAGCTCAATCGGTTTAGCGGTTCTGGAGAAAAAATCAACCGAATTCACTGAAAAATCGATAATTTTACAGTGTGCGCGCGCTGCCTGCGGCCGGCGTCCCCTCTTTTAGCTACAGTAGTCAGTCTCTTTATATATCTTGAAGGGTGTGTTAATTGACGCACGTGTAGCGCAGTGGTGAAGACGCTTGTCTTATAAACTGCAGCACCCAAGTTCGAAGAAAGTTGAGTTCCTAGTTTTTTTTTTTTTTTTGGACGCTAGCACGTCACTTTTTCAGAAAACCTAGCACGTCATTTTTTTTGGAAAGGGGGTGCGCAAAATTGGCCGATGTATGCCTGTCAGTTCTAATATCGGGTAGCGCCTAAAAAGTATTAATAAAAGTCTTTAATTTCTAAGTTCCCGTTTTTCAGAATTTTTTCAGTATCAAATTTCATGTTGACACATTTTTAATACTGTTTCCATTAATTATGATCTGATACTCCAAATAGGCGGCATTTGATTTTTGACTACACAGCTCTCTGATTTTTTTTCACTGTGTCACAGTGCTCATAAGAAAACTTCGAACATTTGAGCCCCACTTGATCTTGGTTATTCTCATGATAATTGTTACTACTTTCCAGCGAACACGACGGTCGTCGTCACCTCCTCCGTCCACATGGTCCATCGGTTGGCACCTTCCCATATGCTCCACTCACTTCTCTCGGTTTCTGTGATCAATCTCCGATTGATGACGTCGAAGGATGGCTCTATATGATCATTCATCTTCTGAAAGGAGGTCTTCCATGGCACAACTCCAGAACAGCTCTGAATCTTCCGAAAGTCAGAGAATGGAAGATGTATTGTCGTCGTTCCGGTGGAAAACATCACTTGTTTGCCGGTCTTCCAAAGGGATGGGGTGATATATTCGATTTGATTGTGAAAACACCGTTAGTTTCTTTCTTTTTTTTTATGTTTCAGGATGTTTTTATAACAATGTTAGAATCTAGTCGTCATTAAACTCGTGGCTTAATGAAGTTTCCAGCCAACACGAAACGCCGGACTACACGAGAATGAGCAGAATGGTTTTATCGATTGCTCGAAACGAAAGAATCGATTTGTCAGCTCCATTCGATTGGCAAGTGAATCCAGTTCTCCGTTCACTTGTCCAACTTGGTCCTCTGAGTCGATTGGAGACTTCTCTGGATAGCAGTCTTCTAGTTTCGACTACATTCACTGAACAGATTCGACTCTGCACAATGGTTTCTCCGATTGGATCTTTTTAATCGAGAGAAGGAGACTTGAAAAGGAACGGATTTTGAACTACTTACTAACCAATGAATGAAAATTTTCGAAAATTTTGAGTTACAGTTTCAGAGATTTTGTATTTTTGTTAAGCTGCAACTGGTATTGATAGAAATACATTAGATGGTGTTTTTAGTAACTTTTTGTTAGAAATTTGATTTCTTTTACTGTTTCCAGTGGTGGAGAATATGATAATTGAATTTTCAAGGAGTTGAAGTAATTGTAGTTCTTCGTCAGTCAGCATGTTTTCAAAGATTTTGACAGACGTTTTTTTGACAGACGACGGTCAGAAAACAGCATTGCAACACTGATCACAGCTTCCATTAACCTTACATGATCATCATGGGAAAACAGACCATCATTTTCAATTCGAAATCCCTAACTTTTTGTTTTGTACCAGTTATCAAGTATTTTTACTCAAGGTCAGACCTTTCGGAATAGTTGTGTGCGCTTTTAGGATAAATGGAACGATTCGTAACGAGCTTATGTTTTTGATACAAAATAAATTGATGATTACGGAAAGTGTGTCCATGTGTTTTTATCAGATAGCTGAAACTGACATATATAGAACGTTTTTAACGTTTTTAGTGGTGGTTGATAAACTAGATTACCAAGGAATTAATCTGCTGGGGGCTCTTCATTTGAGATTTGTTACCTAATGAAGGGCCACGGGCTGGAAAAAAAAACAAATTTGACCTACTTACGAATAAATACGTTGAAATATTTTTCTGCGGTTTCAGTGACTTTTCGTCAAGCGGGAGAAGCTGTTGGATTTGATGAGATGAGATCTTTTGGTTTACCTGAATAGTACATCAACTTCAAATAAAAATTCAACTGGATTACCTGAAAACGCTAAACAAGTCAATAAAAAGTCATTTGAAAGCAGTAGTTAACATGTTCATTTGTGGTACCACCTTTCAAAACAACCTTGTGCGCTTTCAAGGTAAAAGAAGAGCTCCGCAGTTGGTTCATTCGTACTTGCTGTTCTAGTTGAATGAGGAAACTATTCAGGTTCTAGTTGCAGGTGTAAAGAAAGACAATGAGAATCGAGAATGAACTTAATGACTTATTCATGAGTTACTTGAAACTTAAATTTTTCGCATTTTTTTCTGTTTCCGATACTGTGGAACTTGGGAAAGAAACTGTTACAATAATTCCTTTGAGAATGATTAACAATGACACAAAAAATTTCAGAATGATTAACAAATTCCCTCAAACATCTTCTCTTAATTCCATTTTTGAAAAAGTTCAGTCGATTCAAAAAGTTCAAATCGAAAGTTGCATCAACATCAGCGTCGTATCAAAAACGCAAACTTCATTGATCTCTTTTTCCGAAAATTGTGAAATATGTCGTTCTCTATTTTCCAATTTCTCACTCGGGACGATGACTTATGCAAATGAGTTTTCTCCCGAGTGACAACTCGAGTCATTGATTCCTTTATAAATACCATTTCCATTTTTTTGCTTTATAACCCTACGATTGTTTTTTGCAGTATCGAATGAACAGCTGTGAAAATGAACAATTTTCGATTCTTCCTTCTTTTCCTGGCTACTGTATCCATGACATTTGTCTACAGTAATCGAGTCGTTTTCGGGTTTACTGTCATTTGTCAGCAGAATGGAAATGAAAGTGAACAGGTTACTTATGTGGATCCTGGTGGGTTTTTTAGGGAAAAGGAAAATCAAATTTTCGGTGACAGCAACTTTACTTGTAATTTTGAGCCTAAAACGAAGCAATAACTTTTTTTCAGATTCAAAAAAATTTACAGTTTCTCATAATTATCATTTGGTCAGCCAAAAAATATTTTGTGTTCTTTGTATCCAATTTTTATCATATTCCAGATTACTACCTTCTTGACTCTCTAAATGTTGCCTGGATGTTCACAGCCACTGCCATCGGAATGTGTCTTGGTCCGGCTCCATTCTACTTTGCTCACTTCCTCAGCACCCGTGTCCTGATCTCCTCTTATGGATTCATCTCTGGAATCAGTTCCATCCTCTATCCATTCGCCGATTCCCTTGGTTTCTGGCCTGCTCTCGTTTGTCGATTCCTTGCAGGATTCGCTCAGGCCAGTCAGCTACACTTCACCAATGACCTGGTTCTTCGATGGACTCCCCAATCGGAAGCCTCTTTCTTCTTCTCTATCATGTTGGCAACTTCTCAATTCGGTCCGTTATTCACAATGATTTTGGGCGGTGAAATGTGTTCTTCCTCGTTTTTCGGATGGGAAGCCACCTACTACATTCTGGGAGTAGGTACACTCATCGCTTCATTCGCGTTCGCTTATTACTATTCGGATAGCGTCGAGGAGAATTGGTTAGTTCAGATGAAAATAGAAACCGCAAATTGAAAAAATATTGACAACTCTTCTTTAAAATCAGTGTTGTAAAACAGTAATTTTTGGAGTAAGGAGATATAATTCAAGGAAAAAACTTCTGTTACAAAATCATGTTTTTTTTAGAAACAATTTCTTGACCATTGGTCCCAACAAAAATGCGTCATTAATTTCAGCACCCTAGAAGAATCGGAGAAGAAGTACATCCTTGCCGGGAAACATGCATCGAATAAGAAGGAAACAGTCCCTTATAAAGCTCTGCTTTCGGATTGGACAATATGGATCAGTTTACTGATGTTCACTGGATATTATCTGGCTATGATTGTTTATCAACAGTACTCTCCAATCTTCATCAAACAAGTTCTTCATTTCACAATTCGAGAAACTGGATATTTCTCTGCGATTCCTCAATTCATTGCGATTTTCATCAAGATCGGGTGTGGACGATTGTTGGGTTAGTTACAGCAATTTTTTCATGGCTGCTCAGTGGAAAAGTGTTAGAATAGCGTTTTATACTGACAACATGAAACAGTTTTTTGATTAAAAAAAGATCAAATTGTTCAACGGTTTTATTAAAATTTACGGTCATAACATGTCCATATAAAACCGAGTATTAATGTTGGTTATTCTTTATTTTACATAAAATGTCTGTCAGGTTTCGAAATTATCCTTATATCATTCGAAAGACAGACACTTGCTGTTAGTCTTTGTCTCACGATACACTGTGAAAGTAATAAAGTGCCAGCAAGGAGTTTGAAATTTTTCTTCGCGGGCTGAAACGCTTGCCACAGCCTGCCACAGTACGCGTTTCAGCCCGCGAATAAAATTTGAAATTCCTTGCTGGAACTTTATTATTTTAACAGTATTCCCGTTGTATCATTGCTTGAAAGCCGCTCTCTTGGATATGTGAAACAATGAAACGGCTTTTGAGAAGAGAAGATTCGTTTCTTAATGGTTTCATCAAAATTCTCGGTTATAAGATAATCATATGAATCCGAAAACTGCAGCTAGTTATTTTTGCCCACCTCTATCAGGGACTGACCAAAAATATCCATTAGGCGTCGATATGAGACGTATATCACTCGTAAGCTGATCTAAAGTTAACCGTTCAACTAATCTTTACGAGCTAATTATTCCGGAAAAGTGGAAGGCGCGAAGTAAACCTGAAAACTGACATAAGAATTGTTTCTACTCAGAAAAAGATAGAAATTGTAAAGCATATTATGAAATGGTAAAACAATATTTGATCAGTGGCTTTACCAAAACTCTCTGTTTCATCATAATCATATGAAACCGAGAACTTATGCTAGTTATTAAATTTACATTTGTAAGCGAAATGTATCTGAAGTCTTCTTTCAACATAAAAATTCCCTTCGTATTCCCAGATGTAAAATTCGGTTGCGGACCGAAACTAACCCTTGTCATCCCTCTTCTGGTTATGGAGGCTGGGAGCGCCTTCTCACTTTTCCTCACTGGATTCGTAAGTCCCCTTTTTCCCGCTGCCCAACTTCAGAGGTCAATTTTCAGCTCGATGACCGAGTGTGGGCCCTGATTTGCATGATGATCTTTGCTTCGCTGCACTTCTTCGTCCCAGTCATCTGTAGTAGAACTATTCAAATTGTGAGTTGTTTTCTCCAGAATTCTGAACAAAAAAAAATTTCGACTTTGCAGAGAGCTGCCCAACACTCTCACTTTGCTCTGAATCTGAATATGGTGATTGCTGGAATCGCACAGATTCTGATTCCGTTGGGAGTGCAGGCAGCGGTGCCGGATAATAGTAGAGGGCAGGTGAGAAATAAATGTGTTTCGAAGAACTCATAACTTGTTGTGAGAAAAATGGAAAACTTTGATAATGTTGAATAATTTTCTTTCTCTATCTCACCTGGAAACCAAATAATTTTTCCAGTGGGCATTCGTCTTCTACTTCCTCGTCATCACCATCGTAATCACTTCTGTTCTCTACACAGTGTTCTCAAAAGTGTCAGCTGCTGAATGGACTATTCAGAAGACAGCGTCGGAATACACAATCTATCGATTATCAGATATCTCTCCACCAGAACCTATTACAATTCCAATGCCAAGAGAATGCAAGTATTAATGAAACGGGTGGGAATGTTTCAATCGTATTCTTTCGAACAATAAAATCGTTCAACTGTTGATTGGCGGAACAATAATTGTAAAATTTTGAAAAGATTTCTATAAGTTATTTGAAACATAATACTAAGAAAGATAATTTTTCCGATCGTTTAGAAAGCATGCACTCATTGTCAGTTTAAAATTATGATCGGACTTCAGTGTGTGAGTGTGAGCATACTTGATAAAAGTAAAAAAAATGAGCGAAAAATAACAATGTTTCAGGATATTTATGATAAGGAGAGTAAGTAGAATGAAACAATGGGCTTGCAGAAGACTTTTAAATAAAAAACGGAAATCTTAATTGCAAAAAATCCTGTAGTCATGATGATCGAATTTTTTCATTTATTCTAAATTATTCTCGAAAGTGTAAATCTGAATGAACTGTTCAGGAGATGGCATCTATCGATTATCAATCTGCTAACTCTGTTCTTATGAATCAGGAAAAATCTTATCCCCGTAGTTGTTTGTCTCCTATTATTTTTCATTATAATAATCATCATCAGTTTCTTCTTTTCACAGTTTTTTAAACTGTTTTCACTATCTCATTAACTGTTCAGAAAACAGCGTCAGAATACAAAACTTACCATTTCTTGGACAACACTCCACAAGAAATCAGCCCAACATTATAACAATTCGAATTTCGAAAATTCATCATTTTTCTGAGACAGTCCGATAATCTCGTTTGATCAACCCATACTTGTGAAATCTCGGCCCGGCCCGGAGGCCCGGATTCAAAAAATTTTGAATTTTTTTTTCGAAAAAATTTCAAAAATTTCAGAAAATTTTTTATTTTCCCACTGAAAATTCATCAAAATAGTGTTTCATGATTCAAAAACTCAAACCACTGTTTTTAAGGTCAATATAACCCTGAAGCACGAAATTTGGAATTTTTTTTCGATTTTTCAAAATTCGCAGTAATTTTCCGGGCCGGCCCGGCCCGGCCCGTCACAAGTATGGATCTATCAATATTTATTCATCCGAAAGAATGATACCAACCCGATAAAACAGTAAAAAATTCAGAAAGACAATCACAAAACACCATTCATTATTTTGGCTTGATAAAAATGTTCATGACACTCGAGTGGTTGTTTCCAGACTTGTTGTAAAATCCGGAGAACGCTTTCTCGCGAATACTCTGGAAAGTAATCGATTTCATAGATTTTATTGCGAATGATTCGTCTTACCTTGACCATAATCAATACAAGAATTGGATTGAGGGCAGGACACCATGAGAAGAGATACGGTAGATAAATGGATAGATGAGAGGTCTCGACACGAAATAGAGGCATTAGGAAGGAGACGTAGAACGGGATGTGGATGGTTAAGAATGGTAGGGTGAACTGCAATGAATTTTTTTTTCGGTTTCATAATTATTGTTTCAATAATGTTTACTGGTTTGCAGGGTTAGTAATTTCTTTGATGGTCCCACTTACCTGCACAATGAGCACCGTATTCAACTGCTGTTGAGATTTCATCGAATTCGAACTTTTCGATCCTCGATGGATTTCCATTTTGATTATAATCCAGCATACCAATGAAACTACCGTAGTTATAACTAGAACTGCCAGAATATATAATGTACAAGCCCAGGATATTGGATCCGCCACAAAATCCATCAAGTTATAGTCGAATCTCTCCAATGAAGCTATCAAATACGCCGATTTTCCTTTTCCATTCAAGTTATAAACTATTGCTTCTGATAACTTGTCATCAGATGAATCAGGGACATATCCGAGGGATATCAGAACACTGCATGTTAGAGAGACTAGAAATGATAACAGTGTGGTGAAGAAGACAATTTGTTTTTGGGCTCGGGGATTCCTAAATAAATTATGGTTTTGTTAATCAATTTTTTGGGCATCGCCGAAATTGTTAACACTTTTTTGAAACCTTGATAATTGCAATCAAACACTCACTTTTTCACAATGAAAACCACTTGAAGAAATTGCATTGGTGGCCCCATACAGGAGAAAATGACAAATGTGACGAAAGTGATTAGCATTGCTTGACCTTAAATTAAGGGTTTTAAAAAAGTTTTATGTTTTAATTTGTTTCTATCTTCTCGGGTCTTGATGTGTTTTCGATATTTGAACTACCATGTTTTTGTTGATCCTCAACTTTTTTGACATTTTTTTGACATCTATTTTCATAAAGTGCTTGGAACAGAGCAGTAATTTCAATTGTAGTGAGAACTATCTACAAACTACCCCGTGCGCCTTCAATGAAGAACTTTGTCATAGGATTGCTACCGATTTCGTAGAAATATCATGGCTCCGTGGACACCGAACAAAAATAGCCTTTATGAAACTTTAAAATTTCATTTTTCAGCCCCTATATTCTTTTTTCGTCCATTTCGAAATTGGTCCGCAAAGTTTTGAACACAGAAAAGAATTGTTTAATTCACGGAACCTCAAAGGGAAAGCACGTCCAAAACCGCGGAATCACCGTCCAAATAACATGAGAAGCACTCCACAGGCTAGAGCTTCCGGGACCAAACACTCCAGTCGGTTCTGAGCTGCGCAGGTTGGTTTAGCAGTCATGCAAAGGTTTCCGACCCATAGAGCACATCGAGATCTACAGTCTAGTATTTTCAAGAGCCGACAATTTGATTTGGAAAGAAAGTTTGAAAGTATTATTACAAATCGGTTGACACCGAACAAAAAAAACTTTCATGAAACTTTAAATTGTTTTATTTTTTCAACTCCTATCGTACTCCTTTTTCCGTTGCTTTCGAAAATTTTGAATACAGAAAAAACCTAATCTCCTCTTAACCTCCTCCTCGGACATGTCATTCTGGCCGAGTGGTCTAAGGCGCTGCGTTCAGGTCGCAGTCCTCTCAGGAGGGCGCAGGTTCGAACCCTGCGAATGACAAATTCTTTTTTCTTTTTGCTTTTCGAATCATGATCTCTCTTTGACTCACCAAACTTGATGGGTAATTGAAATCCGCCTTTGACGATATAGACAGCCTCTGCTTCCATAACGTAGGCGAGTGTCTGAAGTTCATTAATTGGATTTGGGGTTTTAAATCTTGTTGATCGAATGGATTTCTGTTGGTTGGATGACTCACCGGTGAAGTAAATATAATCAAAACAGAAAAGAGTAATCGAAGGACGGCAGTGAAAATTTGTATCCGTTTGACATGATCAGAATAAATCTTCACGCGTGACGTGGCAAGAATCAAAGTTAAATTAAAAATGAGGGATATGATTCCAGTGAATATACTATTGAACTCGTCAAACCATGTGTCATTTATGTTATCAACACTCGTCATATCTGAAGTAAAATTAAAGAAATATTTTGTTAAATTGGTCCGCATGGTTAGAAATAAATAAGGAAATAATTGAGATTTGTAAATAGAGAACAATAGAGTAGGAGGTGAGTTCATGGAAAACAGGGTGGAAAAGGTAATTGTCTTGTTATTTCGAAATCGGGTTCTCAGAACATTTTATGACAAGGAAAAAATCGGGAAATCAAGATAAATTGTAAGAAGAATGGTTTATTTTGGAGATCAAAAAGAGTTTTCTCCCCGAGGAACTGGAAACTTTAAAAAAGTGAAAGATATATGTAACTGTGTTTTCATTTGAAAATAGATATTTACGTAATCCAAGGGCTCACCAATAAAATATAAGAATGAAGAACATTCAACAACTACTTGAAACAGAAAAAAATTTTCAAGAAGAGAGTTTCTGTAAAAGTTCAGATGGATAGACATTACTCATAAAAAAGTTGTCAGCATCATCAGCTTTTATGAGAAAAGCTCAATGCTTACATTGGAAAAACTTCAAATTAAAAAATGTTTTGTAAGATTTACCGATTCTGAAAAGTTACATAAGAGGATACAATATCTATTACCAATTGTGATGGTTTAGGTTGTCTGTTTTCGAACAGCTTGGGTCTCGACTATCGGAAATTTCAAGTTTTTTAAAGCCAAACTTTCTGCCGAATTGCACGGCCCGGCGAAATCTACGCGACGCGCAAAACGTGCTCACATTTAGCAATGGACCTCAACGATTCTCTATGATTTTTCAAATTTTATAACGTGAAAAGATGTATTTGAACACGCTGAATCCGAAAAAATTTGTTTCGATAGGGCTTTATTACTTAGTTTTTGAGATGAAAATTGTTGGAAACATCAATTTTCCGTTGTTTTTTGTACTTTTTTGTTACAAATATCGAATTATCTCAAAAACTAAGTAATAAAGCCCTATTGAAACCAAATTTTTCGGATTCAGCGTGTTCAAATACATCTTTTCACGTAATAAAATCAGAAAAATCATAGAAAATTCGGCTGTTTCATAGTTGTAACGCACCCGCGTAGATTTCGCCGGGCCGTGATTAATACCAATTTTTGTAGAGATAAAGTGAAAACTGTAAAAATTTTGGAAACTTGAATCAGTTACGAAACCTGCAAAAAAAATCCCGGAAGAATAGCTTGTTTTTCCAGTTCCATTACTGTATTACCAAGTCCACAAGGCGGACCGGTCTAAAAAATATCTGGTTTTGGCCCGGCCCTCGACATACATGAGTGTTTTCAATGAACATTACTCCGATCTACGAACGCAAATAGAGTTCTGATTAGGCAAACAGGTATAAAGACAATTCACGAGCTAGTTGAAACAAAAAAATTGAAAAACCAAAATTATCGAAAAAAGTAGAACAGATAGAAAATTGATCACAACACATTTTTACACTGCTCTCTGATTTCAAAGTATCGAAAACTTGACATAACTTTGTATGAAATTGGATTAGTTCTAATTCATTTTTTGGAGTCATTCTTTCAGTTAGCAGGCTGTTAGATGTGAGATCGGAAAAATGCTGCTGAAACGTCGGCTGGAGTAAGAAAAGTGCATTTTTTGCAAGGAACTCCATCTATTCGAAGTGATTCTTGCAAAATTTCCTGTTTCGCTAATGTTTTATGAAGATTTAGTGTTTTTGAGTTTCAGTCTGCATTTGAAAAATTCAATTGAAAAACAGCGACGTTTTTAGTGACCAATGAGCCTTTCCCAGTTTCTTAAGTATTACTATAAACAGGCTCCTCCGAATTTTTAATCCGAAAACTGTAGGCGTCTTTAAATTCATTCCTACTGAACCAGGTTTCGATCACATGAAAATAGAGAGAGACTTTTTTTTTCTTTCAGAATTCCGTGACTACTCGATCACTGCAAACACTAGAAATTACAATTTCATTAGCTGCTGAATAAACGAATTACACAGAAAAATATTATGCTGAAAGTTAAATTTCATACACCAATTTTGCATTCAGAGAACAGTGATTCACTTAGAAATTATCTGCAAGGAAGGACTAGAACCGTGTTTATTACCAAGCGAAAAAACAAAAAACCAGACAGTAAAAGCCATAATCAGTCACTGAGTAATACGAAAAACGAGAGATCTTCAATGACGAAGCACCTTTAATAAGAGTCTATTTGATGATAAAAGTGTGTCTAGTCAAGTGTTTTTGCATCTCTCTCTCCTCCCACAATTCGGGTTCGACTGCACCCCAAATTGAGCTCCCCGTGGAGGATTGCTCAGTGTGCACGTGCACTCAACACCTGTGATGGTTGGCGAACTTGAATCATGTTGATGGAGGAAACTTTTGAGGAGGCTGATCTGCATAGTAACCGGTCACGCACATTCTGAAAATTCAGTTATTGAGAGGGGAGTGAAGATGAAGAATGAATTTGAAAGATCAACTTTTTGGATTTGGGAATTTGTTATTTGTAATGTTTCCTTCAATCAGAAATCGATGGGAATTTAGAAAAATTTTCCGTTTCATCTTATTGACTTGAGCTCTCTGACTTTTTTATATTGCTGATGCACCACTATTCAGTCTCACCTTGACCGCAATCATCACTAAAATCGGATTTATCGCTGGACACCAGGAGAACAAAAATGGAAGATTGTTTGATAGAAAATGGTTCTCGATATCGAACATTGGAAGGATGAATGACACGTAGAACGGCACGTGGACAGTGAGGAATGGCAAGGCGAACTGAAAGAAACCTACTTATTGATTGAACGATTCACCCATCTCAACTAATTTACCTGTAGAAACAGAATCAAATTAATCTGATTCTGAGCCTTTTTCGCCACATCACTCATCATTTTCTTTTTCATCTGCTTCTGAATTATGTATCCGCAAACCACGACTGTGATCACTGATAGGATCATAATGACCATTATGTAAACGGTACAGAATATCGACGACCAATCGACGACATTGTTTCTGATGGAGGTGATCATCAGGAAGGCACTATCTCCCTCTCCATTCAGGTAATAAACAATGTCCTTTGCCTCAGCATGCTCTACATCTGAAGGGGTGTATCCTAGATACACTAGAACCAGGGTAGGGATTCCAGCCACCACGGATACGGTAGACATGATTGGACCGAAGCGTTCTCTTTTGTGACTGCTGCTGAAAATTGGTTTGGATGGGTGGAGGGGCCGAGATAGGAGGGTACTCACTCAGATAGAACATGTACCAGTTGGAGGTACTGTACAGTTGGAGAACCACAGGAGATGACCACAAAGAAGACGAATAGGGTGAGGAAGAATATACCTGGAAGAGGAAAGTATGGGCTTGATGTATCGAGATACCAGAAAGGGAGCACGAATTGGAAATTCTGAAAACTGCGGATTTATTATAAAAACTTGAAACCAGAATTTTTTTTAAGCTCAAATGTATTTGAATGGAACAGAACTTGTGTTATCCAGCAAAGAGAAGATTACATTGTGGAACAGTATTTTCATAAGAAGTAGCTCCAGTCTCCCGTACAGGACAGAGCTTTTCCAGCCCAGCCATCCATGCTGATTTCCAAATTCGAAAGTTCCTCTCTATTTCAATTAGATCTCCAACCTCCCACGCCTACTCTCATAAGTTTAGGGATGGTTGGTCCAATGTTCCGTTTCAGATTTGAGAAGCCTTTTTGAAACTCTCGTGATGTAATTCTTCATGCCGTTGCTGTCAGTAAAACCTCTTTGTCCGGCGCAGACAAACCACTATTCCGAAACAGTAATTTCAAAAAAAAAAATCACTTCAGAGAAATAACAGATTTCATTGTCTATCCGAATTAAAATACAGTTTCCATTGGTTTTGATTACCTTGTTCTCAGTTTTGCCTTCAGTATATAGTGTACATTCCTTGCGAAAATTGGTTCCCGTTAACCTGATCTCTATTTTTTTTAAATGTTTCATTTGAATCTGACATTTCTTATCTAAACCATAAATCATTTTTCACATGTTAACTTTCACCACTCAATTAATTTCCAGTCTACATTTCGTACTCGAGACATGTATTTAATTTGTCAAATCTCAAACATATGAACAACATACCTAGATTGAACGGCAAGAAGAACCCGCCCTTCACAATGTACAATGATTTCATTTTGGCAACATAAACCAGTGTCTGAAAATGGAAAATCGAAAGAATAAAAGAGTTAAAAAGAACATACCGGAGAAGTCAAAACCACAACCATTGAGAATAAGAGTCTTAAGACTGAGACGTAGTATTGGATCCATCGAAAAGCATTCGAGTAGGTCTTCACTCGATAGGTTGCAAAGATAAGAAGGACATTGGCAATTAGAGAGATGGCTCCTGCCACGTAGGCATTCGCTTCATTGACGTAGGTTTGGTGGAGGTCAGCTGGCAGTGGGGTTGTCGACATTTTAAATTCGAATCTGTCAAAATAGTTTGGTTGATTGAACTGAAAATAAAAATAAAGGAAGCAAAACGGGAAAAAAATTCGGAGGAAAATTTATGATGGGTGATTCCACGAGAGTCAGTGGTCATCATCACGTAATTACAATGGAATAACCACACCTACTGGGCCTGAAGTGTCTAGTTTGATCCACTACAGTAAACCTTGAGAGTTAAGACTGTTGGCTCAAATTCTAGAGCTCCTTCTGGTGTTATTACATCAAGCAATACTGGAAACTTTCACCAATGAAGACAGCTAAGAACATGAGCAGATGACACATTATTGAAACAGTAGTATTATTTTCAAAAAATATTCGAGAGTCTTCAAAAATGGGCTTACAAATTTCATAACACGTGGGTTTGGAGTTTTCTAGAAATTGATTGTCTAAAAGAATATGTTCCAGAGCTGTACGGAAGTGAAAATTTGAAAAACGGAAGTCGGAAGTCAGTAGATTCTCACCTTGTTAGTTTTAACTGGAGGCTTAAAAGTTTGGAAGTCTTTATCTGATCCCACCTCCTGGGTTTCGATAAAGTGTTCAGTTGAAAATATTCAGAATCTCAAGCCCCAGTTAAAGCTAGAAATCTGAGAACTTGCTCGCATAAACTCCAACTTCTAGACCATCAATTTATAGGAAATTCCAAACCAACCCAGAAACAAAATTGTCTTCTTTTTTTTACAAAGGACAATCATCGAGTTTTAAAATGGGAAATTCAATTTCTCAACTTTTAGAAACTGAAATTTTCACGATCGATTTAAAAATTATCATTTAGATTTCAAAATTCTTGTGCCACTTCGTGAGTTGTCAGAAAAAAAAATTATTCGAAAACGAAATGATAATTTAGAAAGACGAAAACAGAGGCTAGACTGATAACAAAGTGATAAATATGATTCTTTGAATTTGACTAATTATAGGAGTACTACGCGCATGTCTACCACAAGAATTACGTCTTCCTCCTCACTGGGGAAAAACGGGAAAAATAAGAGAATTAAAAGATGAGTGTACAAAAAAAAGAGTGGACTTTCGGAAACTTGTACTGATATTTGATCTTGGAAAAGTTACTTATGGGGGTGGGCATTAAGAGAAATCGAAGAAATGTTCACTTTTAGAGATCATGTCAGACACCGGAATCGTTAATTGATTGACGTCTGTTAATAGATTTCATTGAACTTTTCAATGGTTTACTTTTGAACTTTTTGGTTCTACAAAAAAAATCAAGTGTTAGCACAACAAATTAATCAGACATCGAAAAAGTTTTTGAGGACGAATTCAAACGTTGTTACTGAAATTGTGATCAAAAGTTCCCATAACTTTATAGGGAACCCGTCGATTTCCGGTTTTGTTCCACAAACAACGTTCTGGAGTACCAGAACCCTATCATATTGAAACTATACAATTTGTTACACATAATTCTCAGAGAGTATTACTAAAGTCAATCAAACGTATCACGAGCTTGATGGAACAGTTTTTTTATGTTTCGATGATTCGAAAAAAGATTATCTAAATCAATGCATGATTGGTTAAACGTCAAGTGTGAGATGCCATAATGATGAGAAAGACTTTAAAAAATAATTAAATGCATTCGTTTCTGAACGGAATCGGATTATACTGTTTCCAATCATTATTAAATTTCTCGGTTTATTACTTTCTGCAGTTCTCCGGCATTCGCCATTTTGCTTGAAAGGTATTAACAAAAGGTTTTCTGGTACATGCTTGCGATTGCGCTTTCGTTTATATATTCAGTATTTTTTTCGAACTATTGAAATTACCCATATTGCAATACTAATAAAGCGAAATCTAAATATCTCTTCTATATACTAAAGGAATAGCTCTGTGTGTGTGTGTGTCTGTCCAGCACTTTTCACTGAATAACTTTTGAGCCCCTCGACCGTTTCCTATCATATTTGGCATGTAGTCATGGGTCACCGAGCGCTTCAATTCTGTGAATTTTGGAGCACGGGTTACTGTAGGGTTACGGTAGCTACAGTAACCAGATAGCTCAGCAATAGCTAGAGAACGGGTTCAGAGTGCTCAGAATTGTTCCATTTTTTGCATGTACTACCTGAGGGACCCCAAAAGTACACCAACAAAAAATGGTGGAGATTACTGTAGGATTACGGTAGTTATGGTACTCCGAAAACTAAACTGGCAAGCTCTGGATGGATAACCTTCCAGAACATTCTCCTTCTTTCCAGAAACTTCTAGAATGTTCCAGAATTTCCAGAAACTTCCAGAAACTTCTAGGAGCTTCTAGGAACTTCCTGAAACGCCAAAACATTTGATTATTTTGGCGGGAATTCAAATTTTCAAAATTTTTTGGCGGGAATTCAAATTTTCAAATTTTTAGAACTTCAGAAGAAGGCTTAGGTGCATCACTGCCCAACAATTCAAAATGGGTTTGAGCAAGGCAAATTAACCCCCCATTGAGGAGCGCAGCGACGAACAAAAAGGAGGTGAGCCGCCGTAGGCGGCGCCACCGACTGGTTGCAATACTAATAAAGCGAAATCTAAATATTTTGAAAACTCATAGAAAGATTGATAACAATTGAACATAGTTAAATGAAACAGTAGTTTTCGGTGATTATATAACACAAGAACAGAAACAACTCTCTGCTTTGTGTCTTCTGAACGGATCCAGTAAAAATTCAGAAAATTGTTCGAAGAGGTTGTCTATTCATGATTACTGACATCACACAAATTATCAATCAAATGAAACCGTGACCGTTGGATCTGAGATCTCTTGGAATTTATTGCAAATGAAATGTACTTGCTCATTTACAAACTCAGATTTTACAGTTTTATGATAGTATCAATTATTTTGTTTTAACATAAATACTCTAGTTTTGCATAGCCATATAAATTAGGGTGGCCGAAATACAAATTCATATTCTCAGTTTTGAAAACTGTTCAATTTATTCAATTTTCGTACCATTGCAAGTCATTGAAAATCATATTCCATAACTCTCAGAAAATAGATGCAAGAAACAGGAAATCAAGTTTCGCTTGAGAAACGGTTTTGGGGAATTATCCTGCATCGGATTTTGAACACCGATATTGTGACAATGCTAAACAGAATAGAGATTTTTGAAAACTGGATATTTTAAAGCATTAAGTTATTTGAAGTTTCAATGTTTCATTGTACCTATAGATAATCTCTTCCTTGGTTCTCTCAATAAAATGTTTTCTTTTTTCGGATATCTTCAGAATTTTTTCGATAATACATACAACACTCAAATTTCACAATTCAATAAAAAATTATTTTGTTTCAACAACTTTCTTTCGATAAGTTATTGTGTCATTTAAACTGCAGAAGACAAGTACAAAGTAACTGTCGATAGAACCGACCCAATTAAAACTTACATAAAACAGTATTTTTATCGAAGCTTCTATGAAAAGATGCAAATTTCAAAAGAAATCACAATGATCTCCGGAACTTATAGGAAATTAAAAATGACGAGAAAAACATTTTTAAATGCACGTTAACAGCTCTAATAGCCACTTGAAAACTGAGAAAAATAAAAATCTAAAGTAGCAGAGTTCAATTTTTCTTCTGCGAGATCAGACAAGAAAGTTCTCAGTAATTTCATCAATCATTCTTTTTCAAAAACAGCTGTTACACTTCCCCATTTCCCCTATGATAACTTGATTGCAAGTTCATGGAAATTCGTGCTCTTTTGTAATGATAAATGATTCATTTTGTGAATAACTACACAATCTAAATATATTAAAACCCGGAATCATAACACATCATATTTTCCTCAAAGTCGTGTAGTTTTTAGCATGAAGAGCAAGACTGGAAGTGAATGTAGTGCCAGCAGTTGGAGTGTTCTTCCGACTTCGATACAAAAGTGTATCACGAACATTCTGGAATTCAATTTTGAAAGTTTAACTGAATTGAAGGGTGTTTGTACCTTAACCATACAAATTACTAAAATTGGATTGATTGCTGGACACCAGGAGAAGAGATACGGCAGGTTGGAAGAAAGGATTTTGAATTCAATATCGAGATATGGGAGGATGAAAGCAGTGTAGAAGGGGATATGGATGGTAATGAAGGGGAAGATGAACTGGAAAAATATGTTTCAGTTTGTTTTTATAATTCTGATGAGTTTTCTTTTATTATTAAGACGCATTCGGTCGGGGGCATCTATTAATATTTTAACCGGAGTTTTTAAACGGATGGCCAGCTAAGCTACAAATCATAGCTGCATTTTTGTCTTGTTGAAACTCTGCATTAATTTTTTTCTGTTTCTAATTATTCATGAAGCATTTTCTGGATTGCTATTCCGTTTTTGGATCATTATCGATATAATTTTGATTTCAACTCAAGTGCTCCTTCAATTCCATGGAGACAGACATAAAGTGTCTTTGGAAAGCTTTTGGAAATCAACCATTGCAAGTCATCAACCTGTTCTTTTACTTTTTTGTTACAAAACTCCTCCTACCTGAACCATTAGAAGAAGATTCAATTGCTTCTGCGATTTCACTGACTGTTGACTATTTATCGATTTCTTCTGACTCATAATCTTCTGAATATGGGAGAAACACGCAATAACTACGATAACTGATAGAAGCATTGCAGTGAACATGAAGAATGTGCATATCCGAGCGGGAACGTCGTATTCATATGTACCACTTTCAGGCATTAGTATCTGAAAATCACGACGAATTATCAGTATTTAGAAACTAGTTTTAATCGAACGACATACTATGATTTCGCACCTTTCTGAGTTTTTTGAAACCGTACCTTTTCTTCTGGAGCAATAAGAAATGAGCTATCCTCATGTCCTGTTATTTCCTTTATCAAACTCTCCGATAGATCCATTTCATAAGCATTCGGTGTGTATCCAATGAAAACCAACCAGAACGTGGGGAGAGCCACTATGATTGGAACACAACTGATGAAAGTTCGGAGAACAATATGATTTTTTAATGCCGGACTGAAACTGTTTGATTAATTTGAAAAATTTAGTAGAAAATCTATACTTTGATAATAAATAAGCCACTTGTAGATACTGAACAGTTGGACCCGTACAAGAGGTAACCACAAAGACGAGGAATAAGTTGAGAAGATGAGCACCGATGTCTCGAGGGATGTCGATTCCTCCTTTGACGATATATAAGGCTTTCACTTCCGAAACGTACATTATCGTCTGAAAATAGGGAAGTATTTCGGTTTCATAAAGTTTTGAAGTCGATAAATACTAGGAATACAAGATAACAATAGGGTATAGTAAACTAAGAATAAAATTTTCCAAATAGTATACGGTCAAAAAGAATGGAGTCTAGCTTTTAACACAAATGTGAAAAATGACTCTTCTCAAAGAATTGAGCATCTTTTGTGCTGTGTAGTGCTTTGAGTAGCTCTTCTGCTAGACTCAACCTAGGTTTTAGCTAATCAACGATATCATTTTTGTCTGGAATACATAATATATCAGTCCAATTTAGCCGACTCAAACTTTATAAGTTTCCGAAACATGGAAACTTTTGAAAAGAGCATTCTGACCTAAATACGTGGGAGTGAATGAGCAACGTTTTGCTGGTAACATTGAGTAATTAGTTCAGGGTGAAGAATGATTGTAACCGAACATGGTGACAGGTCAGTAAAGAATCTTACGAAACATTGATATTTTCTATGGTGAATAAATTGACTTCAATTTCGAAAGCCTTCATTACAATACAAAAACAGGAAACTTTCAACGTTCCATGCGGTTGGTTATTATGAATTTATCTAGCTCCAATTACTGCTTTTGTTTTTATGTTTCCATACTGCGGTTAAAGGAGGAGTGAAGTCACATTTTTTGAATTCTAGCGAAAACTCGATTGACACTAATTGCCCTCTATTAAAAGATTTTGGTACTCAACACTTTTCAGAAATGCCAACCAATTCCACTCGAAGACCGCCTTCTTGATTGAATTCTTTGAGCCCAATATACCTTATCCATCAATTACATTTCCCAATACATGTTAAATATAAGCATCATTATTCCCATCCACTTGCTCTATGTTGTTCTCTCAAATGTTTTATAATGTCTTCATTTTTTGATCGTTCAACGAGGAAATGAGCTGCGATCAAACAATATTGTGAGATATAGTTTCTCCTCCTCTGTACTATTTTTTTACGCTCTGGCCACTTGCTTGTCGGCCTCCTTCTTACAAAAGCAACTGGGCAATTGTGACCTTTGTACATGATCAAAACTTGTCCTTTTGTTCCACCAACCCAATTGAATCTATTGCAACTGTTGCTTTTTGCCTCCGAACTGTTTAGGTCATTTCCTCCC
>GL379931.1:145578-244500 GCA_000143925.2 Caenorhabditis brenneri | reverse complement strand
TGAAAAACGAGCAAAAATGAAATAAAATATTTGAAATCGCAATGATTGGCGCCGTGTACTCCTCTCGGAGTCGAGGAGACTCCAGTTACTTGGGGGCTATGTATATCGTTTCAGAGCGATTTTTGACATATGCTCCAAGAGGAAAATGTTCATAGAAAAAGCAAATATACCGGAATAATGAATAAAAACAATGCAAAAAATGTGACTTCAGTCCTCCTTTAATAAAGAGCTAGCATCTGTCACCCAATTTCAAACTAAACAAAACTGCTCCCTAATGATTTGAAACCCCACAGCTCAATATTCATACGATTCAGAAACAGGAAATAGTTTATTGAAACAACGCTCAACTAATAGTAAGAGGACTCTGGAAGTGGGAATCGTACGGTAACAGTTGAGTAGGGCGATAGCACACTTTTTTTCAGAAAACCGCGAACAGAAAGGAACCAGTTCCAGAGGGGTTTCAAATGAGGCACTAATGTTACAGCATGAGTGACTAACTGACCGTCGGCTTGGTGAAAATTAAGTTTTTTTTTCACAAATGGAGCTTTGACTATCCTTAGAAACGACGACACTTATTATGTATTAAAAATAAGGATTTTTCTGTTTTAGAAATTTCATAATATAATGGTACATGGTTCGTTCAATTGGGGGAGGTGCCGAGCTCCTGCACAGCATTACCGATGAGAACTAGCCTCTGAGGTGCACCGAATGGAAAATTATTTATCTTTCAAATACGATCGAAAATTACGAAAGTGTCAGCGGTAAGCATTCCGCACTCAAATTTGAAACATACCCAGAACATAAAATTTTTGGTTTTGAAAACAATTTTTACGAACACACTTTTGAGTTCCACCAAATTTTGATGAAATAATTCTCATGCAAAATTCCAAATTTTACTCATATTCCTGTGAAAACCCCAATGACTCACCGGTGCAGTGATAAAAACTAGTAGCGAAAAAGCCAATCGAAAAGAGCATGAATAATACTGTGTCCATCTCACTGTATCCGAGTATGTCTTCACTTTTGAAGTCAAATAAATCAGTAAACAGTTAGCAAGCAATGATACAATTCCAGCGATTCCAGCATTTATTTCCTCAGCTATCGGATTAGTGGTATAGTGCTCCATCATCTGAAGGAAGGGAAAAAACTTTGAAGGTTTTTAGAATCAAACAAGAAAGAATTGCAAAAGAAAGAACGGAACAGGAACAATCAAGAAAAACATAAACCAATTTTTCTCATTTTCAGAGAACTCGCCTCGTAATTCTGGTTTTTTCGCTTTTCATTCAATTTACATCGTAAATATGAAAATTGAATATATGATTCTGATTGATTATGAGCATAATTGGCTTTATCGGCATTCATTTTCTGTTCAGAACGTATTAGAACAGAAAACAAATATTCTAGGCTCATGGGAAAATTGAATTATATCATTTTTTGTTATTTGACGGTTGAGAAATGAGTAATTTCAGAGAGAAAACCTTCCTTATTGTTGTTTTTCATTTGATATTTGTAGAGTACAAACGGTTTGAGTTTGCTGGTTTTCTGCCAGGTAGGTAGAGCAAAACACACGAGTTTTTTGGAGCAGAAAAGACTTTTCGAAGTAAAAATAGGAGGATCTAAATTCGATGTGACCTCATTACGACTATTTTGAGAAGGTCAGTTTAAAATACTCTTTGTCTAGTTAGAACAGGAGTCTGTGAAAAAAGATTAGTAAAAACATTTAAATTGTATGTATACCAGTGTTGCACGGAAGTTCCGCTTCCGCTTCCGCTTCCGCGTTTTTTCCGCCAAAAAACGGAACTCCGCTTCCGCTTCCGCCTTCCGTAATTTGAAATTTAGCCTTCCGTGCAACACTGATGTATACGTTATATGCTTCAAAAGAAAATTTGAAAAAATACGAGGTCAATGAGACAGAAAATCCTGTTACACGAACGTTTGAGAAATGAATCAATAATTGTTCGATCAATCTGAGATCGTCAGAAATTTTATGACTCTCTGGCCACAATACTCAATATTAATTTGTTTATTTGAGAATGCTTGAGAATAAACTTCAGAAAAATACAATGTCAATGAAACAGAAATTTATGTTTCTCGAACATTTCAAAAATGAAAAGAATTTGTTCCGCTAATACAATCAAAAATACTCATCAGTTCACAACTCATAGATAACAAGGCTCTGAATTCGAATAAAACTTTTGAAAAATACAGGGTCAATAAATTAGAAACTCCTGTTTCTCAAACTTTTTCAAAATGAAATGATTCAATTGTTTCTTGATTTGTTGACATTTTTCACCGCTCAGACATGAACTGAAGGTTATAGTCATAAAAGGAGAAACTGGAATTAGAATGTCTGCTGAGCAAATTACACAGGTCGACAGAAATTTATACGGTAGTTTTTAAAATCGGAATGAATATTCATGTCGGTTAAGGAGAAGCAGGTTTCCGGCCGCTTTGTGCGCTTTTGGTAATTTGTCTGGCCGGCCAGGTTCAAAGTCCCAAAATAAACATTTTTTGAGTTCCGCCCACCTCTAACTTTGTATTAATAAAGGTGAAACGTGAGTCTTATGATCTTAAAAACACTCTGAATGTACCTGAAAAAATGACAAGTTGATTGAGTTTTCAGACGTATTTTCGTAAGTCAGAACTTCTAGGCAAGTTTTCTAATCAAATTAAATTGTAAACATTCAAGGAATTTGAAACATGAAATTAGAATTGGGATTAATATTTTGGGAGGATTAAATGCTTCAAGATGAAACAGAAAATCATCAAAAAACCAAGGCTAAGTTCAAAAGATTACCAGCAAACGCTTACCAACAATCCAGATTTCAGAAGTAATAATGTATTTTCAATGTATCAGTAATTATTTTCAAAAAGCAAAAATGTGATCTGAAAAAAGTGATGACAAAAAATAAAAATGATTCGATGATTTTCAAAATTATAAGATACCGAATTGTTCTCTCTGCTGAAAAAAAATTAAATTAGTGCCTACAGAGTCTGAAGATCAGTGAAGAACCAAAAGCGATTTGTCTCTGTTTCAGATTCAAGACTTGAGTTTAGATGAAATTTATTGGATGATATTATTAAAATCATTTTTGGCGATTTGAGTTGCATAGAGAAAAACAACGGCCAAAATGTTTATACCAGTAGAAAACATGAACAACAATGAAAATCAACAAGAAGTCATTTTCTGACTTGAGTCGAAGATCTTGTATGGAAAATATGAGTGGAAGTGGTGAATGTGGTACCAGTAAGTGGAGGTCCTTTCCGTTTCAATAGGATGTCCCGGACATTCTGAAAGTACTGAATCCATGTACAGTTGAGGGTTTAGGGTGGATACCTTGATCATGCAAATCACCAGAATCGGGTTGATAGCTGGGCACCAGGCAAACAGATAAGGCAGTTTTGAGGAGAGATTGTTGAATTCAACGTCGAGATATGGGAAGATGAAGGCAGTGTAGAAGGGGATGTGGATGGTGATGAAGGGGAAAATGAACTGGAATTTATTTCGGTTTCAAGATAGTATTATACTTCCAAGGTTTATTTCTGATTCAATTTTTTCTTGGCACAATTTGAAGTTTTAGGTAAATTTTCTAAATCTACAGTCGATTTTTTCGCTTCCATAACTATGACAAATCGTCGAAATTTTGTATCATTGAAAACGTTCTAGAAGATAGTTCAGGTTTAGGATTCTTCAACTCGGATCCCGTGATACCCCACCACAAATATACGTCCAAGAAACAGCAAAAACCAATGCTACCGTAAAATTTTACCTTGGACATCAGGTGGTCCGAGTATACAGATTTTAGGCCAGAACTCTCGTTTTCACCGATTTCAATGGTATAGTCGTAACAATAAAACTCCTGTTTTCAAAACTTCACAACATCATGAAACAGTGACCGTTTTAAAACAACGTTCTAAGTTGCTTACCTGTACAAAAAGAAGCAAATTCAATTGTTTCTGTGACTTTTGATTACTTATTGAATCCTTCTTTTTCATCTGGAATTGCATGTGAACAAAACACACAATCACAACGATAAGCGAAGAAATCATTGCGAAAAATATGAAAAATGTGCATATTCTGGCTGGAATGTCGTATTCATAGGTGCCAGTGGAATTCATATATATCTGAAAATTTACTGTTTCAGATTCTGGATTATTGTGAGTTTCCTGACAGTGTTCTTGATCTATACGGCATCCTCTTCAATTTACCTTTTCTTCAGATTCAATCAAAAAAGAGCTGTTATTCTTCCCAGTTATCTCCGTAATCAGTTCCTTCGAGATCTCCATTTCATATGCATTTGGAGTATATCCATTCAATATCAGAATGAATGTTGGAATGGCTACAAACAACGGAATCAGTGTGATCATTGTTCGAAGAACCGAGTGATTTTTCAAAGCAGGACTGAAAATAAAAAGTTTGCCTGATCTGTGAAAAAAAACTCACTTTGAAAGTAAATAAGCGACTTGTAAATACTGAACAGAAGGCCCCGTACATGAGGTAACCACAAAAACTAGAAAAAGGTTCAGGAGGTATCCACCAATGTCAGCTGGAATTTCAATTCCTCCTTTGACAATGTAGAGGGATTTCACTTCGGTTAGGTACATTATTGTCTGCAAAAAAGTTTTCGGTTTCATGAGGTTTTTAAAAATATCAGAATGTTGACTTGACTGATGGAACCACACTTCCTGCATGACACTCAGTGAAGAAGAACTATTTTTTCAAATGAATCAACTCCGAATATTTAGTGTATTTTTGGAAAATAACCTCAAACGGATGCTGTCAAAATCCCTCATTTGAGCAAAGGTTTTACCAATGTTTCATCGTTCAATTTTTCGAAAAAAATTTTTCGATATTAATTTCACCTCTAATGCTAGTTGCAAAAACTAGTAGCTAAAGTTTAGTTTTTGAAACCGAACCTATTTTTCTCATACATGGTAAACCATCCCATACTACCCTTTACTTACCGGTGCCGTTATCACCACCAACAATGAAAAAGCCAATCGAAAACAACAAGAATAATATTGTGACCATCTAACTGTTTCCGAATATGTCTTCACTTTCGAAGTCAGGTATATCAAGAGTACATTAGCAATTAACGAAACAACTCCAGCAATACCAGCATTTGCCTCCTCAAACCAGGAGTTTGTGGTGTAGTGTTCCATCATTCTGGAATGATTTCACCTTGAAAACACAATCAGGAAATGACAAAGAACTGACTAGAGCATACTAAGAAGTATTTATTATTGGATTTAAAAAGTGATTCCAAGAATAATTAGATTGTCTTATGATCAAATAAAAAGGGACACCTAGGGGTCTCTCGGGTGCAAAATATAGACGAGTAGGAAGTGAAATTCGGAAGAAAAGAAAAGATTCTTGTTTTCTTTTTTTTTTGATTCCCAAGGAAAATTCATTTCGAACACACACGCAGAAAGTGATTAATCCTTGAGTCTAGTAGGTTTGGGAGTTTTTTAAACAAAGTTTTCATTGGAAGAATATTGAAAAGTGATCGGAAATCATTAATGATTCAGCTGTTGGTCAGGGAGAGAAAAAGGACATTTGATCTTTGAGAATTGTTTTTAAAAATGAGATTAATAGAATTGGGATCAGGTGGTTTTGAAATATAAGTGATCGTTTTAGTCTTGAGACCTTTATTTAAAAATAGTTTGCCACCGATTGAACTGAAACTAAAATGCACTGAATCATTTTGAAATATTGTGAATACAGTAGTATTTGTTATATTTTCCAACAAGATCAAGCTTTAACTACAATTAGGCTAACAACAATCAGAACAGTTATTCTAAACAAATATTGTAAGAAATGCCAAAAAGTTACGAAAATTCACAAGAAAACAACGGAACATTAATATAAAAAGTTCATAGTCTAAACTTGAATATTATATGAAACAGTTTCACAGAGTAAATTCACAGTATGCTTATATTTGTCTGAAACTATGTTTTTTTGAAAATCAATTCGCTCGGAACCGAGATTTATCGTCACCAAGTTTTAGCCCGTACAGTACTGGAAGGTAATCAAAGGTGCCTTATTCTAGGATCCAAAACTTTACCTAGAAGTAATAATGGTAGCACTTTTTCAATGTAACTTTCCGATCTCTATCTGATCTGACCTTTTTTGGTTATCGACAAGCTTTTGATCAGATTGAACGGAAGTCATGCCAAACTGGAAAAGAAAACGCTGCTAAATTAAGTTTATTACTTCATAGACCATCAGGAACTGTTAAAAAATTTTCTTCCAATTTTTATCGGAAATCCCTTAAAATTTGTTCATTGAGAATTTTATATTCTCTAACTTCAGAAATAAACTATCTCCCAGGCCCAACAAAAATATTTTCAAAAACCTACTTTTTAACGGACTCGAATATCATTTTCCAAAATTTCAAATGCTTCAGACAGAAATCACTTTTCCAAATCATTTTTCCCACAATGTCAGAAACTACATCCCATCAAAAAAAGTTTAGTCATAGAGTACTTGTTTATCAGTGACTCCATAACTAGTTCAAAGTATCAAAAAATGCTTGAGATGAGCTCTTCTGATTTGTAACATCAGGCTCATTTTTAGGGAAACTAATGACGAAATGTTCTTAGACGGCCAGAAAGAAAAACGAAACTTAGAGAAACTTTGAAAAGACAAGACTGGGAACTGCGTTTTCCTGTAATTCAATCATAAATCTGTCAATGTCACTCAACTTTTTTTTTTGCAATTTCTGTCGAAAATGAACTTCATTAGTTATAGACATGCAGCTGTCTGACAGCATATGATTTATGAAAATAGAATAAAGAAAAAACATCTGAATGTTGAGGGCATAAAACTGATCAAGTAGCGGAGATCGTAGACTTTTTCAATGTTTATTATCGGCTTCTTTTCTGAAGTATCACATTTTGAGACGATGACGTTTTCCTTGTGAATACGAACGGGAGTACTTTTTTTTCGCATTATGTTGTGGACGTTCTGAAACAGTGTTTCTGAATAAAGAAAGAATTGAACTGTCGAACAGATATTGATGTGTTCGACTGGATGTCAGGGAACGTTTTATTTGAAAGTTTTGAATTCGTTTAGCTGATAGTATTTTATCAGCTTTTTCGCTAAATTAGTGATAGAAGCTTACGTAACAGATTTATAACAATAACGAATTAGAGCTCTAAAAAACTGGACTACAAGTTGAGATTTCGATACAGTAATTTTCAGATTATTTTTCTGCTTCAAGTTATTTATATCAAGAGCAATGATAACGTGTCTTGTTTGATTAATTTCAAGCCAGTATCTCTCATTTCAAGTTGGTGTGGTCATACTCTCTTGAACTAGTTAGAGAGTCTCTTTCATTAATACTTCAACACCATATTTTTTATTCATAAGCTTATTCGTTTTAAATTTGATTTAAAAGCATCCAACACAGAAGACTCAAGTTTTTCACTAATTAAAATCAGTGTCTTCACAGTACACATCGCAAAAGATTTGTAGATGGACCCTTAGAGAAATAAATGCAACTAGTTATCAGAAAAGAATTTTCGAATTTATATCGAGTGATGGAACATGACAAATGATGAATGAAAATTGAAAATAAATTCGGTTTTGAAAACGTGATAACGGAGTACCACTTGAAATTTCTTATTGATATGCTGTTTTTTTAATGAGTTTCAAAGTAACCAAAGAATCCTTTGCCTT
Source organism: Caenorhabditis brenneri (assembly GCA_000143925.2). Taxonomy (NCBI): domain Eukaryota; kingdom Metazoa; phylum Nematoda; class Chromadorea; order Rhabditida; family Rhabditidae; genus Caenorhabditis; species Caenorhabditis brenneri. Next base: position 236,819 of record GL379931.1, on the reverse strand, counting down.
TTCCGTGTTTACACTCAAAATGTTCTCGAAACAGTAGATCCACTAACTGAACATTTTTATCTTCACAACACAAATGACAATCATAGGATTTTTAAAATAAAATTTAAATTTAAAAATGACTAGACATTTGTTGAGGACCTGCGGTGCTGTTTTGCAATTTTCGAAATACTTTTTTGAAAATGAAACACGCTTAATTTTTCAGTTTTTTTCTCAAAAGAGAGAGTGGAGCAAATTTGACCTGAGGTCAACGCAATAATTCGTAGAAAGAATTGAAAAACTTTTTCAGAGGTAAATTTCGCCTATTGTTTTATGGCCTACATTCTCAGTTTTTCTTCGATTCACTCAACTTTTAGCTCAATCGATAGCGTTCCCGAAGTTTATTATGCTCACCAGTTTTCGCACCGAAATCTCATAAACTGAAGCAATCAAAAATTAAACAAAAAGATTTTGGCGAAATTTTCAGTACTCCAAAATTTTTTCTTTTTTCGCAACGTACTTTTCTCGAAATATCTGGGTCCAGAGTGGTCAGATCGTAACACCGAAAACTGCACCAGAAACCCAGAGCGGTTTCCAGTGCGCCCCAAAAAATCCAGATCAAAATCTCCAAAAATGGCTAAACTGGAGATGCTCAAAGTTGGAAAACTGCAAAAAGTGTAATAATTTTGGACAACAAATTGTCACGGCGAAACAATCGCGATTTTGTGGAGGAGGGGGACTTTGAAAAAAAAAAAACGGACCCTCCGGAAATCTGAAAGAAACGTTATTTTTGCATCAAAAAATGGAGTATGCCTGGAAAATGTTTCGGTTTTGAAACTGTGATAAACGGCATTAGGCTTGAAGTTTCTTATTCATTTGGAAATTATTATAATATGAAGCTCAAATTCATCAAACATTAAGCGTGTACATCTGAATGAAGTGCATAAAACTGATCAGTAAACAGCGATCGCAGACTTTTCCATTGTTCATCATCGACTCCTTTTCTGAAGCACCACATTTTGAGACGATGACGTTTTGCTTTCTGATATCGAGATTCGGAACGGGAAGACTTTTTCTCGCATGATGTCGCGGACGTTCTAAATATAAGTTGTAAATGTTAGCATTTTAATAGGGATATCCAAATTTTACCATACTATGTTGAAACATAAACTTTGCTTTTTTATTTGGTTACTGAAGGAAACGATACGTCAGGAGCAACAGTTGCTTTGTATTTGTCTACTTTCAAAAAATACCCGGAACAGTAAATCCACTGTCTAATAACATTACCTTGACAATACACATAACAATGATCGGATTTGCAGCTGGACACCAAGCGGATAAATACAACATGTTATCAGAAAAGAATGCTAAGTTCGCATCAAATAATGGTAGTACAAATGTGATGAAAAAGGGAGTATGAATTGTGAAAAATGGGAAGATGAACTGAAAAATGTTACCGTTTTTGGAAATCAGTAAACGTGGTAATGCTGAGATTTTCTGTTAGTGTATCGGTGCAAATGTACCTGTATCAAAAGCATCGTGTTCAACTGCTCCTGTGATTTTTTCGATGAATTACTTGTACTAGACGCGAATTTCTCTTTCATGAGAAGCTTGATTCTGATAAAACAAGATATAGCGAAAAGAATTGAGATAATCATGACTAGCAATATGAAGAAAGTGCAAGACATCGGAACAATTTGTTCAGCGCTCTGAAATGGGCATTGCTTCAAAAAAAACTTTTTGAAACGGAATTTTACCGAATCCATGGGTACAGTAAGAAATGTAGCTGCTCCCTGGGTCTTCATTCTCTCAATGAGTTCATTTGGAACCACAGGAAACTGAGGGACATAACCAAGATATACGAGAACAACGGTTGGAATACCAATTGTCAATGGGATAAGGTATATGAAGAAGTTGGCGTCTTGTTTTGAACAATCGATTTCAAAATTTATCAAAGTTTCACTAAGTTCAGTTATTTTTGGCATCATTTTTTTGAGATACTGGCTGTAGTCTGTTCCAAACACATTTCTTATTTTCTACTGTGACTCCTCTATTGCCGTTGAAAACTCACGCCTTCAACAGAGCCGCTACTTGAAGATACTGAACTGTCGGTGCATTGCAGAACATGACAATCGACACTATAAAGATGACCAATAAAACCTCGCCAATTCCAGTTGGAAGAGTGAACCCATTTTTGATGATGAACATGGTTTTTGTGGAGGAGAAGTATTTGATGACCTGGAATATAAAGAGGTGTCTAATGTTTCTGTGTATGTGGCCATGTTATTATGGAAGAAGTGTAACCGGGAATATTTCTGAGTTGATAAGGATTTTGCTTCTGGGTGAACACGATGGACAAGACCAAGCACAGGAAAAGGAGACTCGCAAGTTTCACCTTGTATGGATGGATTGACTCATTTTGTTGAAATTCAACTTGAGAGAGCCAACACTCGTCCGACTGATTTTATGTTGCACAACTAGATTAGTGCAGAACTAGAAGCAGAAATTTTCTAAAGTTACTGTTGCATAAACTATATTTCCAATCTTGGAACTTGAAAGAGCAATATCTTGGTGGAATTGTTATTTTCAATATACTGAGTGCTCAATCTGATCAATTAATGAAATCGCTACGGACTGTGCTATGCGGCAGGGAATACGAGGCTGTGAGCGTCGGTGCCTTCTCAGTCTCCATGTAGAGAGTGTCCATATTATGCTTCACTTTATGCAATTCAAACCGACTCGGAAAGACAAACCCATCAAAATGAAATGCAGCAAGCTATACAGAACTTGAAACATGAGATTTTTCATATTCCACTCTATCAACAGCCTTTTTGATCCGATTTTTTTTGGGTATCTATCTTGTTAAAGATCAGATGTGTCGGATGAAAAACTAGGAGGATAATCAGCTACTTCCTGATTATTAACCGGGAGAATCAGATACAGTATTGTCAGAAAATGTGATAGCCGAAAATAAAGATGTTGAATCAGAGGCCTTTTTTTTTAGTTTGCTGAGTTTGCTGTATCACAATCTCAATTTGTAGCTGTTTTTTTTTTCAAATTCTCACTCATAATAACCCATCTTAGTTCTCACTTTTTAACTGAATATTTTGTTCACAACTACTCCACGATTCCATTTACCGGACTAGTCAATCCAACTGTCACGGAGAAAGTGATCCTCCAAAATGCCATGTAGTACATTGCAATTCTCACATTTCGATTGTAACATTTCACTTGTGACGTGGCAAAAATCAGAAGAATGTTCGAAATAATTGATATAACAGCAGCACAATAATTAATGATATCTCCCAATGGGAAATCATTGAAATTCTGATAAAATTTCACAGGAAATTCAGTTGTTTTATTCATCAAATGTGAATAGAATCAAATGAGGAAAAACAGAAAAATGAGTTATCGGACACGTGAAAATGGAGCTATTACTCAATCGAGACATTCGGGTGTAAATAGCAATTAGGTTCGTGTTTTGAACATTCGACTGCCACTTGAATTCTTACTCTTTTCACTGAATATGTCGGATATTTGTTTCGGGAGAATCACTTCACGAATGTTCTGGAAAATTAATAAAGCTTAAAGAAAAGAAATTAAAATTGTAAGACTGTGGAAAAGTAAGAGGAGTTCGTAAAACAGTGAATCAATGTACTCTGGTACTTTGGATTTTTTAAAGTCTCTATTTAAAAGTCACGTTTCTTAGCATTTTGAAACTTCTACTCACAAATTCTTGACAATAATGTAGAGATCTTTTTTCCGTTAGACTTAGCCGCGAAAAATTAGAAATGTCTTCGAATCTACCGGAACAGTTATCACACGACTCGATTGGCCCAGTATGGGCGCTATTTGTTTCGCATTGAAAAAGTATGTTTCATGATAGTCTCCGCAGCGCCTGATATAAGAACAGCTTTGTTGGATTTTACCAGGCGTTTAAATAGTAGACTTTCGTAAAATATTTTCCTTTTCTTATCGAGTACCGGGAATTATTGATGTTGGCGTAAATCTATTTCTATAGAGATATAAATATGTGACCAGATTTTTTTGCGGTGCTCCGATATTTCTTTTCATTAATCTTCCACTCTAATTATTTAAGAAATAACACAATTTCCAGTTTTTATTAACTTTTAATGACGCTTTCACTCTATACAATCCTTTTCAATAATTTTTTTCAAGCATTACAAATTTTTCTCCTTCGATTCACCACCACTATTTTCCACAGAGAAAAAGTTTACCTTTCAGTTTCATAAACCTTTCATTTGAATCTTACAATTTTCTACACATTATATGAAAAATCCTCGCCTACCCATTCCTTGATCTCTCACCTTGACCATAATCATAACGATAATTGGATTGATCGCTGGACACCATGCACACAAATATAGCATGTTATCAGTCAGAAATTCGATTTCGTTGTTGAAAAACGGAAGGATAAATGTGATATAAAACGGAATGTGAATAGTGAGGAATGGGAAGAGGAACTGAAAATAAACACCGTTTCGAAATGTGGTTAATTGGTTTTCGTTCGGAAATTTCCCACTGTGTGGGCGTGAATACCTGTATCAAAAGAACAGTGTTCAGTTGTTCCTGAGTACTCTGAGTAGCTGAACCAATCTCTGCTCTTCTATGTACCATCTGCTTCCGAATACTCAGATAACACAAAATAGTGATTGCCAAGGAGAAAAACATGACTATCAAAATGAAAAATGTGCAGACTTGAGACATCATATCAAAGTTCATGTGCCCTTCAGCAACTGATGCAGATGTCTGAAACCAGTACTTTGAGATAACTCAACCGAAATATCACTTACCAGATGAACAGTAACAATTAGAAGAGAAGTTATACCCTGCTGGCTGAGACGTTCCAAGAAGAACTCGGACATCTGGACATCATAAAATTGAGGGACGTATCCAAAATACACTAGGATAACAGTAGGGACAGCGACAAGAACCGGCATGATGGATATGGAGCATTTTGATTGTTGTCGGGATGATCTGGATATCTTTATTTTTGGAAAAAAAATCGATTGGACAATGCACGATTGGTTTCCACAAAGCTTATTGTAGAGTAGTAAGACGGGGAAAATTTTCTGAGAAAAATACTCACGAAGAAAGCATAACAGCAACTTGCAGGTACTGAACTGCTGGTCCATTACACGACATTACAATGGAAACTATGAACACGGTAAGGAGACTTTCACCAACAAAAACTGGGAGGTAGAAACCATTTTTGATGATGTACAATGATTCAGTTTCAGATTCGTATTCTATACTCTGCAAAGACTTTTGGATTTGGTAAGCCGATTTTTATCGTTAACTTTTATTTCTCAATAGTAATTAGTTCAAGCAGCGTTTGCCTTTCTAGAGAGTTTATTACCGTAAAAATATATTATCGAGTCTCCTCAAAAAAAAGTTCTAAGGTGTTAGAAAGAGGAAGCCATTAGCACTGTTTCTGCATTTTTGCGTCAGCGTGCTGCGGTGTCTGCGAACTACAGTAATTCAGGGTCCGAAACACGGCGAGATGCAATACGACGTCGCAAAAATGCAAAAACCCACCCCAGCTTTACTGGTTTATCATATTTAGAGTTTTCTTTAAAAAGTTCTTTTGAGAACTCTCAATAAAAAAATATGACAGTTTCAAACTCCTTAGAAAGGGGAACAACACTTGCAATCATTAATCGTAGAGCGGCAATTTTTGCTAACTAGAAAGTTACAAAAAGGTGTTTCAATGTATTTTCAAATAGAACTTAATATTATTTTTTTCATTCACAATTTGTAACTTCGGAATTAGCTGGAACGTTTTCCCCATTGATTTCAACAAAAATCAAGCCAAATTCAACTGATTATCACTTTCCAGCGTCATAACTCGGCTGAAAGTGACCAGCGGACCCTAAAGATCAGCGGACCGTAAAAAGTATATCTAGGCTGGTATGAACCTGTGGAAAATTTTTCAGTCAATTCCAGAATTACAAAGTGTTGAGGTTCCCTTGTAAACTTACTGGACAGGTTAACATGATACTCAACGAAAAAATCAGTCTCAAAACCGATATTGAATACTGCGAAAATCTCACTGAACTTGTGAAACTTTTCACTTGAGAAGTTGCATAGATCAATGTAAAATTGGAAATAATACTGATGATTCCAGCGATATAACTATTCACATCACCGATATAATTCCCACTAAAATCCTGATATGGTTTACTGGTGACATATTCATTTGTCAGGTTCTGAACAGTCGAGAAATTCATTGAGAAGGAAAGAATGACAAAGAGGAAGGTTGGTTCTTTTTTTTTCAATTTGCTTCTTTCCCAAAATTAGATCAGAATATCTGGAAAAACAAGGAACGGAGGAAGTCTGGATCTCCTTCGATTCATAATGAGTTTGTTCCTAGGAAAAGAGAAATGACGGTGGTGGAGAAATGATTTTTGAACTTGATTTCGAAATGTTTATGGTTTTGGATTCTTTGAGTGAATTGTTAATTCAACATAAAATACTCTCTGATTGCCGTTTGTGATCTTTATTTAACAGTAAATTTATTCAGTTTTCTTGCAAAAGAAAGTGACATGCTATTTCTTGATCAGTTATAACCTCATTCTTAGTTTTCATAAGACTTGATTGAGTGTTTATCAAGTCAGACGGTACTGAAAGTGAGAACTTACCATTAATAAGAAAAGTGAGAATCAAAAACCAAACTGTGTTAAAAGTTCATCATACAAGTCGTATACGAGCAGCTTATAAAGTTTTGTGGCTTAATTTGAGGTTGGCAAAACATTAAAAATTAGTATACCTGAAGTTTCAAAAGGGCTTTATTGTTGAACCGATCAAAGCATTAGGACAAGTTAACAACATGAAATAGTGAGTTCCATTTGTCATCTTCTTTCTGTTCCGTGTCCATCAAAAATATGAAACCCTGTTACAGTTCTCAGTTGTAATGACTAACACATTTCAGGGTATCCTGTGAAATGTTGATGAGACTTGATTTCTTATAGAGCAGTTCGAGGCTTCACAAAATACTTTTCAGAGAAATCTTATTACACACCATGACTGAAAGAGCAGAGCACTGAAGATAGTATGATGAAACTGAAAACTTATTAAGTTTTCTTTTTGAAAAATATGTATTCAGACTTCATTCATCCGATATTACTTGAAAATTTGCAGCTCAAAAACAAACAAGGAACAGAATAAAAGCTGGATCTCCGTCACTTCATAATGAGTATACTACAAGACGAAGAAGAACGTCAGTGGTGGTGGAATCATTTTTGATTTTCGATTATAGGTATGTTTAGAGTTTTTAAAGATAATATCTTTAGAGTTTTTAAAGATGATATTATCACAGTCAATCAATATAAAAAGTTTCAAATAGATGTTTATGAATTTCAAAGAACAGTAAATATACTTTTTTTTTGAACAAAACGTCTAAGAAAAGCAAGGGAGGCAGAATCGAGAACCTTATTGGGTGTATCTAGCAGGGCAGGCAGTACAAAAGAACTACTCTCTCGATCACTAATAGCGTTCCCGGTAACGACCGTCATAGCGTCGGGTAAAAATGTATCGTAGGAAAAGTCCAGGTAAACTTCCATAACGATGGAATGAGAAACGTTTCATTGTTGATACGCATGAAACATTCAGAAAAGTTAACATTAGGAAACAGTGAACTCAAGTTAATACCCCTAACTTTTTTTTCTGTTCCACTTTCATTGAAAACATCTAATCCTACTACAGTTATCCCTTTCCCTTCAGAATACCGTGAAATACTGGTGCGACATGATTAGTGATAAAGCAATTCTAGGCTTCCCAAAATACTTTCCGAGGAAAAGACCATACGCAGCAATGAATGAAAAATCTGAGCCCTGAGAATAGTAAGATGAAACTGAAAAACGCGTTCAGGGTTCTTTACGTAAGTGGTGTATTCGGTTTTTCAATTACCAGATATTTTTGAACTTGCGAAAAATGGAAAAGGAGATGTCTGGAACTTTCTCCGTAATAACATTTATTCTTGTAAATAATGTTTATTCTGTTAGAGGAGGAGAATTACGGCAAAATGAACCCAGTAAAAAGGTCTTCAAATCAATTATTGTAACCTTCAAAAAACTGTAAATTCTATGAGGGTTTTGCAGAAATAATGAAATGACAAACTTTTTGCGTAAGTAATGGTATGACAAAGTTAGAGAACAATGAGTAAATGAAATTAATAAATGAAACTCCCGATGATTGCATGAAGTATCTTTATTACCACGTTGTAGTCAGAAATGTGTTTGATACCTCTTTACTGAAACATGAATTTTCCATCAGCACCTGTGGGAATTTTATTTTCAGCGGAAAACCTTTTTCAATTCAAATTGGACTCAGCCGCCAGAGTCATTTTTCTCTAAAGTTCAGGCTCGAAGGGAAGAATAAATTCGAACAACTGACACATTATCACTGTCTGACTGAAAAAAAAACATTGAATCAAGTTAGTCAGGAAAAAATGGTAATCACTGTAACGAGACTACGTCCTTTTATTCAGTTTCGTAGTTATTGTAAATAATATTATGGATTTCCGCCACACTTCTGATTCAATTTTTCTCTCCTACTCTCGTGGGATTTCCTGTTCTACAATTATGCCGTTCATTCGTGATCATTAACTAACTGATCAAAACTATTATGATAAAAGTTGGCAAGATGAAACCGTGATCTTCTTTTGAGTATTCTATGAAATGATGATGTGATTTTGGCTTCAGGCCTTTGCCTGATGTTTTTCAAACCCCGTCAACTAAGATATCGTTCATTCTCGCTCTGTCTTCTTGTCAATGTTCATAGCTTTTTATGGTCTAGAAATTGAATCACGAAGAAACTCGGTTGAAGACACATGCATTGAATGTAAACATGAGCATCAAATCTAGATCACATGATGAAACTGGAAAGATTTATCTTGAGCTCAAATCTTTTTTCCTCAGTTTCATGTTTATACTTTGTCTGACAATATTTCGCGTTTTCCATTCCAACTGCTGCTTTAATCCCAATGTGAACTGTATTTGCACTTTCTCTTCCAAAATTCCCCTTTGCTTCTCCTCTAACTTCAAGAAACCAACAGTTTCGTGTCAAATTCCCTCGACATTATTTATATTTATAAATATTTTATCGCGCCAACACGTACACAAATTCTCTTATCAGTGACAGCCAACACATCTAATTTTTTGCTTCGGAAACCAAAAAAGAAATTTGCATCATGGTTTAGTGCGGAGCTTTATGTTTTAGTGACTCTGGGTTCATCAGATCATTGTTTTATTCGTTGTGCTTTGAATTCATATTTACCGTATTTTAGATTCAAAAATGATGATGAATATGACAACTGGACATCATGGAATGATGGATATGACTACAATGGCAGGACCTGTAGCAAAGAGACATCGGATGTGGATGTGGTATCATGTGGAAGTGGAGGATACTGTACTATTCAAGAGTTGGACTGTTTTTGATGCTGGAAGTGAGTTCTGATGATTTTCAGTATTAGAAAATATGGAGAAGCTTTGTTCCAGCTATGGTGTGGACATGTTTTGTGATTGCTGCAGCTGGAATAGTTCTAGAGGCATTGAAATATGGAAGATGGGCAACTGAGCAACATTTGAAAAGCCATCAGGAAGATCCGAATTCTCGAGCAAAGTACGTTAACCGAAATCAAAAAAATCAATTTCTCAATCACAAGTCTTTTATGAAATGAACTTGAAACCGAAATTTTCAGCTTCTGGAAACGCCACATCATCGACACATTCTACCACTTTTGGCAATTAGTTTTGGCATATATTCTTATGAATGTTTATATGGTTTTCTCGGTAACCATGGGACAGGAGAGCACAAATAAAAATTTTGATTTCAGGTCTACATTTGCTTATCTCTTTGTTTGGGTCTGGCAATTGGTCATTTCATTTTTGCATCGAGAACTGGCGTCTAATTTTTTGCGATTGTTTTTAAAGTATCAAATTTTAGAATATAAACTGTTTACTTTTTTTTTAAACTTTTGGTATTCGAAGATACAAACGATCTAGCATTATAAGAATTGTTCAAATTGCTGACATCCTGAAACTGGCATTTTAGTTTATTGGAAAATCTTTCAAGGGCTTGGTTATGTAATTTAGTTTATTTGTCACGCAGCTTGTAGCGCTACTAACGATTTTCCAGACTGAACCTGGGGTCGGCCCCTATGCTGTCAGGCCCGAAGCGCTCGGATTTTTGCAATTAGTTGGCCGCGGATAACTCATGTGGGTTGCAGCTGCTTTGCCAAAATGCACTGCTCTTTTAGCTCTACAAAGCTGGCGTCAGATATAAAACAGATTCCAGCGGCGGACCTATAGAGCAGCACAAATTAATCCAGAGCTAGGATAAATACAAGCGATTATTTCCATGAACAGTGTTTCCATTTTCTGGACATTCTGAAACTGAAAATTCTTTCTCTTCATCCCATGAATCCTTACATTCCATTTTCATATGCACCCAATTCCTTATCATTTCTTACCTTATCAGTATCATCATACCGTGAAATCATTGTTCAATTCACCATCTTTTGGTGATAGCCAGACGAATTGATTTGCATCATTTCTTTTGTATTTCCCTATTTATTTGTTTGCACTTTTCGTGTTTCTTCCTGATTTCAGTTTTTCTTCAAATTCAAATTTTTTCAGAACTCCATCATGGAGCACCAAATGTCACATGATATGGGTATGGATATGAACAACGGACCGTTTATGTGGATGTGGTTCCATACGAAACCACAAGATACAGTCTTATTTTCCACCTGGAATATTACAAGTGCGGGAAGTGAGTTTTGAAAAAAAAAAGATGTGACAAAATGAAATATTTTTTCAGCAATGGTCTGGGCGTGTGTGCTGGTGGCAGTGGCAGGAGTCATGCTGGAAGCTGTGAAATTTACGAGAAGAGTAATCCAGAAACAACAGCCAACGAGCAAGAAAGCGAGGTAAGTTATCTGTCCACTAGCAAATTGAGATAAAGTTTTTGGAAAAATGAACATTTTGAATCAGTAAAAAATATAATACAGTGTGATATTAACAAATCTTGGGTTCAAATAAGCCATTCTCAAAGTTACGATAAATAGGTGGGGTGGGGCTGAACGAGACCAACCTGACAGATTTCCTAGCCTCATTTTTAACGTTAACAGCTAACCGCACAACAGAGTGTTTCGTGAATCAAGTTTAAGAAATGTAATCATTCAGAAGCAGTGATAAAGGAAAAATTAGTGGAACATGAAAACAAATAAATTTACTTGAAATAACGAGGGCAGATACCACCAGTGAGTTTGAACCAGGGGACCGTCTGGTAACCGAAAACGTTACCGGCTGAGCGAAAAAGGAAGATAAGATTCCAGAAAAAACAAGAATCATGGACTATTTGGTGTATAAAAACTAGGTAATATGAACATTCTGAAACTGGAATAAAAGTAATCTGGTCACCAAAAGCTATTTCGGTTGCACAGCCTAACTTTACTTGCCTCTGAATCCAATGTATTTTTTTCCAATTTCCCAGAACGCGATAACCAGTAACTGAAATTTCAGCTACCTCTCCCGATTGTTCTCCACAATGCATTTCCTTCAAACATTCTTATTCTTTGTGCAACTTGGCTTCAGTTACTGTCTTATGCTCATTTTTATGACATTCTCTATTTGGTTAGGATTGGCTGTTGTCATTGGATTATCCATCGGATTTTTAATTTTTGGTGGGAAGAGTGAATAGGATTTTTGAATTTTTTAAATTATGGAATAAACATTTTTTGTTTTTTTTTCGCCCAAGTTTTTTCCGTTTCACATGACTTGTTTTTGTCTTATATATTTTGATCCTTGTTATATCTGGGTTTTCATCAAAAGCTTAGAAGTTCAGATTCCCAGATCCAAAATGATGCACATGATGATGGAGATGTTCTTCCATTTTCGAATCGAAGAACCAATTCTATTTCGAGAATGGAAGCCAATGAATGTCACTGCTTATGTGTTTTCGTGTATTGGAATATTTTTGATAGCTTTTGGATTAGAAGTTTTGAAGTTCGGAAGAATGGGATTGGTTGGGAAGAAGGTGGCTGAGGAGGAGAAGGTAAGTGGCAGCGGAATTAACTTCACTGAGAGACAGAATCACTATGGCCATGTCAGTTCATTAGACTTTCTGTAGGTAGTGAATCAGAAAAATTTGAGAGAAAAATTGTGTTTCGGAGTTACATTAAGCGCTGTCTAGTTTTCTTTAGCGACTAACGGAAGGATTTCAACTGGAATGTATACAACTGTTTCATAAACAAGTCTTTAGGGCAGCAGTTTTCGAAAAGTTTCAATGAGCGGATGATAGGTTTGGGCGGAACTCAAAAACATGTTTGTCTCTAGTGTATACGGTAGATACCTATAGCCGATCTTAACCCATGGCGAGCCTGTGCATGTCACCAAAAGCGTATCCTTCTGCGCCGTACGGTTTTGAAGACGTACCCGTCTTAAAGTGCCAGGTGCTTCCAGTGTCCATTTCTTTCCTTATTTTGAAAAAGTATCTTGCTCCTTTTTCTCCACTGTAAAAACAAAATAATTTTTATTGCTAAGCAAAATTTCGGTTACAGTAACCTTTCAATAGAGTTGAACTTGCTCCTCCTATCTAATAACAATGCATTGTTTTCATGCCCAGAAAAACGAAAGTATTTCAGCTAAAATATAAAACTGTTTCATAAATAAATTATTGAATCGACAGTTTTCAAAAAAAATGTTGATATCAACATCGTCTGGATTTTATGCCACTTTACTTTGAAGCTTCTTAAAGGTGGTGGAACATGAACGTCTACGGGGACTTTTCGGGGACTTTTTTTCTCTGCCGGCACTTATAGGCAAACCTGGTAGTCGCGTTTTTCCGGCCGCATAGCGCAGCCGGTAGCGTGTTTGGTGATGCGCCAGGCTGGCCCTGAGTTCGAACCCACCAGAGGTATCTAATTTTGAAATTTTAGAAAAATTATTTTTTTCATTTTCTACCACCTTTAATATTATTAACATGTGCCCTATATTCTGGAAAACCTGACATCAAAAATCCGTAAAATTGACGACATTTACGATTTGTATACTTCCAGAAAGTTGTTGACTGTTGCTGTTCTACAGAAGAAGAGGGATCATGGAATATTCCAGAGACACGGCCACTAAATCCGAAATCTGTTTCGCTAGCACCGTAAGTTTTCATGGAACATTTCTCCGTACTTTTGCCAATAGTAACGCTTCTAATCATCACCATAATATTATCCCAATTCCAGATTTACACGCGACTCCATCACTGCCAAAACCCATTTTGCATCTTCCATTCTCGTATTCATTCAACATTTCGTCGATTATTCTCTCATGTTGGTGTCCATGACTTATAATTGGCCAATCTTTTTGTCCCTCCTTGCAGGTTTGAGAGGTAAAACTTATCTTCATTCAAAACATTTTTCCAGGACACGCCACTGGATACTTCTTCCTTGGACCCATGATGACAGTAGAGGAAAGTGAAGCGGCTGGAAGTTGTTGTTCATAAATTTACAAGTTCATGAATACCGCTCTACAGTTCTACAGTCTTCAACTTTTCATAAACTTTTAGAAATTCCTTAGTTTTTAGTTCATTCGCAATTAATTCTTCACGTGGATTTCCTAAGAAAAAATTTCAGGCAATTCCCAGAATTTTTGGATTCCTAAATAGCCCCTATATCTAATCTCATCTGTCATCAGAAGAAAAATGACAACTTGCACACAACGAGAGGGCCTCCCGTCTCTTTCTTTGCCCAAACACAAATGTCTTCTCTTCGTCTCCACACTCTCACTGCAGTCTGTTTTTCAATCAAATTCTTTGTTTTTTTTTCTTCTCAAGTAATTTTTTTCCGAATTTGTGATCATAGTGAGCAAATGTAGAGCGATACTGCAATGTTCAATCGATAGTTGAAAAGTTTACGAAACACGAAATTATATTTGGGGACACTGCCCAACAACGGACCTTGGCTGACCCGCACCGAGAGAGCGTCAACAAGAAGGAGGAACGTCTTCTTTTCGGATACGTTCTTTCTATCGACTTTCCTTTTTCGTTTGAACTTCGAGCACCAGAAGAATATAGTTTCGCAAGAAAAATCACAGTTTCATGATCTTTATTTTGGAATTTTTATTTACTCAGAAAATTAGTGCAGGCTATGTTTTATCATAAAAGAAAATAATCAGCATAAATTTGAAATTTGAAATTTGGTTTTTGGGGTTTTTTCCAAGATTTAACTTAAAAGTGTAACTGAATGCAATACAAAATTTGATGAGAGGATCCCACAGATTTAAATGGGGTTTTTTCAAATAAATATTCTGAATTCCCATTAACTTTCCATTATTGATTTCTCTCCTCTGCTCCTCCAAACTCTTTCTTTTTTCTCTTGACCTACTCCATTCGTTATTGCAATTCTACCCCTCACGAAGAAATACCGAAAGTAATAGTCGTAGATTTAGGAGAAGGATGGATGCTCCTTATCAAGGAACTTTTGCTGGTGGTTCAGGAATGAACACGGATGCGGTAAGTGTTCCAAGCTGCAGAATTTTATAAGAATCATTACTATTTTCAGACACTGCAAGAGATGCCGAAGGGAAGGGAACAGCCGCTGATTCCAATCTACATTCCGCCAGGAAAAACTAGTGACATGGATAAGTGGAATGTGAGTTTGTTGAAGGAAAATATGTTTCAAGGGGGTGATTAGAGGCTGGGTAGAAAAGTTTTCGGCAATCATCGGGATTGATCAGGCCGTGATGAAGGTAGAGATACAACAGAGGAAGAAAAGCCAGGATGATTGAACTCAAGATTCATACCCAACTAACGTTTCTACCATAGTAATTTGTTGACAATCTTCACCATTTCGAATTTTGATCTACCGTGGAAAACGTCATTTATATAGGAATGGCAGAACTCAAAAAATAGAGATGAATCCGAAAATTTTTAGTAAATATCTCTGGATTTGAACCAAGTTGGTCGGCTTGGCTGATGGCCAATACCGCTACCAGCAGCCCTCCGCGGCCCGGAAAGTGGAATTTCAGTCCTTGTTTCTGATACAAAACCTTCCCCCTCACCAATGAAACTTTTTTTCGAGTTTCAGAAAGTTTTGGAAACACCTCAATTTTTCTAGTTTTATTCCCTTGTTTTCTTATGTAGTATACACACACGTTGTCCCCCTGCACTCCCAAAAACTAACTAAACAATTTCCAGAGAGAAGACACATTCCGTTGGTTGGCATGCTTCCTGCCACCAAATCGTCATGACGACGTCTACATCGCTCTGAAGCAAATCGCTGATTTCGACGGACAAGTTCTGAAGATGATTATCACAAAGAAACCATCTCACTGCACATTCGGCATTCAGCCAAGAGAGTATGCACTGATTATTGCACACGGAGAAGCTGTTCTCAAAGAACACAGCACCTGATCAAAACTTGCATCTCATGAGAGTTTCGACGGGTGCCTCGAAATTCCGTTTATGTTTCTCAAATGTTATGAATAAAGCTTTTATTCTTATCGTGTTATTAGGAGTGGTACATATGGTTGTTTGATATCCTTGTTTATAATTTCTCTGAAAAAAAAAACAATAATTTTTGAATTTGTTTCATGAATTTGCTATTCAGATGCCAAACGAGGTGAGACCACCAAGACAGCTTCCAATGATTCCGGTAAGTGGAGAGGAGAAAAACAAAAAAGAAAACGGAGAAAATTTAAGATCCGTGGAGGCACTGTCTATATTCCACCAGGAAGAGATCACGATATCAGGAAGTGGGATGTAAGTTGATTTTTTGAAAGATGTAGGAACTAGAGAGGGATTGGGGGGGGGGGATGTCCCGGTTTTCGAAAAAGGAGTGTCTGCTTTAGGATTTTTGAATGTCTTCCAGACCTCCCATAGATACAAATCATACTTGCAAAATTACGGGCCGGGCTGACAAAATTCAGATTCCGGCTCGGCCCGACCCGTCGAAGTATGGTTCAAACCCACCAAAGACATCGCATTTTCGGATACAATTTTCTGAATTCCGAGTGAAAACTAATAATTTACAGAGAGAAGACACAGATCTCTGGTTGGCATGCTTCCTTCGTCCGGATCTCTATCCTGAGACCTTCTTGGCTGCCACCAAACAACATCTCGATGGAGAATCCATGTACTGGCTTGTCACAAAACGAGACACAAACTGGCAAGCTCAACTGGAAATTCCACCAGAACAATACAAAAGAATTATGGAGTCAGCTGCGGCAGTTGTCAATGAACGCAACAATATCTTCAATATCACCGAAAAGAAAAAGTTCATTGAATCAAGAAAAAGAGCCGCAGAGGAGCACGGGGAAGGACCACCAGGAAGAGAAGAGAGAGTTGCTCCACAATTTGAAAATCAGGAAGTTGAGGAGCAGGTGGAGCAGCAAATCGATGGACAAGAATAAGAATCTCAAAACAAAACATGTCATTTTCCAAAAATCTTTTAAAAGTTATTTGAATGCACAAATTTTTCGTACCTGAATAAAATAATTCAGATCAAAATATGAGTTTAGTGAGTGTGAAAAGTGAGGACTCATTGAAGCTTGGAAGCATCGAGCTTTTGAGCTTTCTGATATTTCTTCAAAAATATTCAAGTTGTAACCAACACCTAGTGAAAAAATGAGAAAAGTGTATAGCTTATGGTGTTCATGAAACATTGAAGCTTCATTTTCAAGGTGGTCAAACATGGATGTCTTCGGGGACATGTTCGGGGTTTTCGCTACACCCGGCATTCAAAGAAAAACTCGATCTTGTCCAGCTGCTCAGCGCAACCGGTAGCGCATATGGTGATCCGTCAGTCTGACTCTGGGCTCGAGTATCTTAAAAATATCTATCATAGTAAGTTTATTGAGAAAAAAATTTTTCATGTTTCACTACCTTCATGAAACTGTGAGTGGCAGCGTTCTTCATTAAGTACATGCCCTGCGCATTCAATATTTTTGTCACTAGTCAGAGCACTGCTGTGAATTAGCATTAACTAGCCAAAAAACTATCCAGATAATAAAGGAAAGAATCGAAACACAAATGCTGTTAATCAAATTTAATTCGCAAAAAACCATGAAAAATTGAACAGAAACTTCTTCTCTTGGATCCGATTTTATATAGTTGTGAGCCTTTATAAGAATATGCACCGAATAGAGAGCACTGAAAACTCGAAACCGCATCTATCGAACACTAGAACACCCTTGTTGGAATACAAGATAACATAATTATTACTGATAACTTCAATGTAAATATTGACAAAAAGGTTAGACTACTCGATCGTACGATTGGTTAGTGTTTCCGGTGACTCAATTGTGCAGAATTAGGTTGAACTACAAAGTTACCTATCTCATTACAAAGTTGTTTTTATAGACCTCTTCCTAATATGTGAAAACAAATATCTTTTGACACAATGCCACCAATAATTGCTAACGTTTGCTGTTCCACTAATAACATGCTAGCAAAATGTTTTTTTGAAAAGATAATTGATCTATGGTCCCCCATCATTTTCAGTTCTTTTCAAAAGATTCCTGATGAAATCGAATATTTATCAGGAACAACAACATCTGATAGCCAAAAGATAAATCCAGATGATAAAGGAAAAAAACAAAACGCAAACACTGGAGAGTAGAATGAAGGCGCAGAAAACCATAGAAGAATAGAGAAGAAGAGCGTTGCACTGACCAGATTCCAATGTCTTTCGGAGGTAGTATGCACCAGAGATCGCACTGAAAATTCAAAATGCATCTACCAATTCCAAAAAAAATTATTAGCTTACAAGAATATCAATCCAGCGATCGTTATGGAGTAATATTTAGAGATCCGAAGTCTATGTCCAGCCTTCTTTCCTTCCCATTTAATCAAAACCTTCATTTCTCTATCAGGCTTTGAGTTTTCTTTCTTGAAGCAATACATATTCAGTTCAAGAATCCATGCAATAGCTCTATCGATCAGCATGAAAGAACCAAGCGATATCATCCAGATCGGAAGATGAGGAGTTATTGGGCAGAGATCGATGGAATAAGATCCGACGGAGATGAAGAATATGGCAATGGGAAGGAATATTATGCTAGTCACGATTGTATAGAGAGCTGAAAAACAATCTTTTAAACTAGGGAACCTTTAGAAAAAACTTACAAAGCTTTGGGCTCGGTTGTGGTGGCATCGAGTCCGTTGACTCCAGATAATTATAATTGCAATCATTGATTATGTCAGGATTGGCAAGTTGAGAAAGATTTGGATACATTTTTAAGATCAGAGTGCCGTTTTGCCAAACGTACCGATTGTTTTATACGAGAGTTATACAATGAGCAATTCTGGTTTGAATATAAAACGAAGGAAATGACGGGTCATGATGTACTCTTTATGAAAAGGAAGTTTCGAAATAAAAGGAAACTGTTTACAACTAATAGTGGAAACATCAAAGCAATTTTTATCACGATCAGACTCAAAATTCAATGCAATCTAAATTCGATTCGAGATAACAGAATAATTTCTGATAACTTCAATGCAAATATTGACAAAAGGTTCGACGACTTGATTGGTATAGTATTAGTGTTTCCGGTGACTCATTTGAGCAAAAATTACATTGAACCACGAAGTTACCAAGTTTATTGTTGCAGATTGTTTTGTAGACCTCTTCCTAATATGTAAAAATAAACATTGGATGGCATAAGGGTTTGCTCATGTTTTCTCTGTTTCGAAAATGAAGTATTAGCAAAAAAAGATTTTTGATAATAGTGTCAGACTTTTGTTGGGCTTTGAGCAAAGTTGTCGAAATACGACCAGGTCGTTTTTTTCAGCGTTGGGAAGTTTCTAACTCGTCTGGGACAATCTTGTAATGCAAAAAGAGCCGTGCATTTTGGCAAAAGAACGTATCAATTGAGTTATCGACGGTCAACTTGTAGCAAAGAGCCGAGGGCCTCAACCTCAATTCTAACAGCCTTGAAAAACTTTCAAGGCTTTCAAGGCTTTCAAGGCTCCAAAATGTAAATGTAAAGTGCTTTAGGCGGAGGAATAGAAAGTCCATTGAAATGATCTGTTGACTGTAGTTATCTCGTTTGAACGTTACTGTAATTTTTTTGGAGACTTCTTTCAACGATGCTCTTGAATGTTCTCTTTTTTTGCGATTCTAATTATCTCCAGGTTAGCCCATAATGCCGTGCGTTTTGCCGTAACTTAAGTGAATTCAATGCTCTCCGTTTCATGCGTAATGTAGTAGCGCAGCCTCGATTCTGACAGCAATGGTCTTGCAGCATGACCTAATGGTAATTGTTGTTACTTTTGAATTTTTCATCACTAGTTCGGTCCCCGTGAATGTTAATTTACTTATTTGGTTATGTAGTCAGAAACTTGAAGAGAGCTTTGGTGTGTTGTGTTTCACCGTTTCAAAAACAAAGTTTCAGTTAGAAGATTGCAAGAACAAGAGTTAGTACGGAAAATACTGAGTGTTTCATTTTTTACTGTATCTTCAAACCCATAAAAACGTAAAATTTGGACAATTCTTCATTCACATACTAATAACCATAATTGATCTTGTTTGGGTTTGACTCTTTTTTATTCCGTGACATGAGAAAAGTTCGTTGCGGATTTTCTGAAATTAATTTGTACTTTTCTGAAACCTCACCATTGCGAAAATACTCACCTTGACTAACAAAATAACTAGAATTGGGTTTATCGCCGGACACCAACAGAATAAGAACAGGATTCGATCAGCAAGTATCCTCAATGCAACACCGAAAAATGGAAGAATAACTATTATATAGAAAGGAATGTGAATAGTGATGAAGGGAAGGATGAACTGGAAATTGGAGTTTTTGGTTATTTAGTAAAATACGTTTTCGGTTTCAATAAGTCATGAAATTTTTTCTAGAACTTGCAGAAATCAATGGTTTTCTTCAAATTTCTGTTAATTCTACAATAAGAATTCGGCACTGTTCCAAAATCGGGGACCGTGTATCAAAATCGGAGACCGAAAAATCGGGGACCCAATAATCGCGGCCCGAAAAATCGGGGACCGAAAAATCGCGGCCCGAAAAATCGGGGACCCAAAAATCGGGGCCCGAAAAATCGGGGACCCAAAAATCGGGGCCCGAAAAATCGGGGACCGAAAAATCGCGGCCCGAAAAATCGGGGACCGAAAAATCGCGGCCCGAAAAATCGGGGACCCAAAAATCGGGGCCCGAAAAATCGGGGACCGAAAAATAGGGGACCGTGTATCAAAATCGGGGACCAAAAAAACGAAATCGGGGACCGAAAAAACGAAATCGGGGACCGAAAAAACGAAATCGGGGACCGAAAAAACGAAATCGGGGACCGAAATATCAAAATCGGGGACCGAATCAGGAGTAGTGATTTCAACAATTTTATCACATTTTATGTCCGTTATTTGAAGTTTTTTTGTGTAGACAGGAAAAAACAATAGCTACAGTATAATTTATGTGGCTCTGTCTACTTTTGAAGGTATCATGACAAAATAGAGGTATCATGACATAATGGAGGTATCTTGGTTAAAATGGAAGTACCATCGTTTCAATGAAGTTTATGCTCCTGAAAAAGTAGCTCGAAGTGAAAACAACATGTCTTCAGCATTTCTGAGAGAAAATAACGTGTCCGGCGTTTTGAATTCCTAACATATATATTTGTTATTAGTTTGTGATTAATTTTCAATTTTCATTCGTTTTAGTATTATATTAGAATACTTTGTTCTATTTGAGTTTATATGCCCCAAATGACGTTGATATTTATTATTCAAAAATTCAGTAGAAAAACAAAAAAAAATAAGAAAACAACAATTAAAGATTTTTTTGTGCTATACGAAGTGGACCACTAAGTTGGCGAATACGTGGGAGTTGTGGTTTTTTCAGTCCTCTTCGAAGTAGTCTACCGAGGTGGGGAAGGCGTGGAAGGGGTCGTTTGTTCAGTCCTCTTCAAAGTAGTCTACCGACTTGGTGGTCACATGTTCAACTACATGTGGAGACGTTACCACAACAAAGAAAAACTGTTGAACCACCTGCTGATTGAGATGAGAACTTTCCGCCGAGGAATAGATATTGAAGCTGCATAATATTATGATTCCGATGATTCAGATGTCTCTTCTTCTTCCTCCGATGATCATTCTGATGATTCTTCTTCTTCCTCCTCTTCTCATCCCGAATTGGATTCTTCCTTGGAATCTGAACCTGCAGGCCTCACAAATGACGGAGTCAACTTTTCGGACCACGACTGGAATGAAAAAAAATTCAAAGAGAACAAGGATGGTGACGGCTTTGAGTATGAAGAAGAGGATGAAGAAGAGAGTGTAAAAGAGAATGAAGGAGAGGGAGAAGCTGAATACCCATCATCTGAGCAGCCATCCGAAAGTTCCACCACCCCTCGCCGTCCGGCTAAATCTCCAACATCTAAACAATCATCTGGAAGTACCTCTCCTCGCCGTCCAGCAGAAACTCCAACATCCAAACAATCCTCCAGAAACACTTCTGCGCGCCCTCCAGCTGGAAGTCCATCTAGGCAATCTTCGAGAAGTACTCCTGCTCGCTCTCCAGTTAGAACTCTAGCCAATCTCCCAGGAGTACTTCTCTCGCCCTCCAACTAAGAAGCCGTCAGTATCCACTGTACATTCTCGACGTCGCCATAGAAGTCAGCGCAACGACCGCGGCACAGCAGCAAAGAAAACGAAAACCGATACAACCTTCCAAGACCAAGCTGTCCCATCTACATCTGATGGCCGTACTTCCACCTCTTTCCAAGCAGCTTCTTCTGTTCATGAATCGACTCGTGGAGGCGCGCGAGGTCGTGGAGGCGCGCAAAGTCGTGAGATCGCTCACAAAGCTCCGGGAGAGGAAGTGGAAGAGAAAAACGGAGAGGAAATGGAAGAGGAAAAGGAAGTGGAAAAGGACGTGGAGGATGAAGATTACAATCATTCTTATACAGTACCGTGTAAAAATATACGAACACCCCCCGTTTTCAGTTGATTTTAGCTGACTTTGAGCGTGCGCCACACGGTCAATAATGTTTTTACAGCTTCAAAAATTTTTGAGCGTATCAAGCATAGCTAAAATCCCGTTTTTGTAGTTGGCAACTTTTTTATACCACCACTTTCCCGGCAGATACAGCTCGTCCAATGAAGAACTCCGGAAATCTTCAAATTTTCTACAGAAAATGGACCATTTCTGAGGTAGTTGATTTGGACGAGCTGTATCTCCCGGGCGAGTGGTCGCACAAAAAAGTTGTGAACTACAAAAATGAAGTTCGAGCTATGTTCGATATGCCCAAAAATTTTTAGAGCCGTTGATAAAATGTTGACTGCGTGGCTCATGCTCAAATTCAGCCTAAATCGGCCAAAGTCAACTGAAAAACGGAAGTGTTCGTATACTTTTGCACGGTACTGTATATAAAACGCCCGTGGATTCTGTCCGTTTTTCCGGGATCTGTCCGGATGTCCGCAGAATGAGAAGAAAGAGAAAGTTCAAGAGCAAAACTTGAACTTGGGACCTTTTGAACGATGTTCACGTGTTTTCCCTGCTGCGCTAAACCCGCAAAAAATTTATAGAGCAAAAAGAAGTAGATAGGAAAAAGCTCACGTGAATTTTTTTGAAAATTATATTTATAGTGAGCGGCGTAGCCGCGAACAGTCCGGACTGCAAATGCGCCGGAGGCGCATGGGCAGGCTGGTATTGTTATAATTTATTCATTGTTTTTTTTTGTAACCACTTGTTTTTTTTTTCTTTTGGCATAATAAAACTTCAATAACTTCATAAAATGTGATAAAATCGGAAAAAATCCAAAAATCTGCAAAAAAAATCGTTGAAATCATTTATCTTATTTCGGTGCCCAATTTTAATTTTCGGTATTTGTTCGGTATTTGTTCGGTATTTTTTCGGTCCCCGATTTTTCGGTCCCCGATATTTGGGTCCCCGATTTTTCGGGCCGCGATTTTTTGGTCCCCGATTTTTCGGTCCCCGATTTTTCGGGCCGCGATTTTTCGGTCCCCGATTTTTCGGGCCGCGATTTTTCGGTCCCCGATTTTTCGGTCCCCTATTTTTCGGTCCCCGATTTTTCGGGCCCCGATTTTTGGGTCCCCGATTTTTCGGGCCGCGATTTTTCGGTCCCCGATTTTTCGGTCTCCGATTTTGATACACGGTCCCCGATTTTGGAACAGTGCCAAGAATTCCTCCCCTACCTGCAACAATAAAGCCATATTCAATTGTTCCTGTGCTTTTTTGGAAGTTGAACTCGGAATAAACCTGATTTTCATTTGTTTTTGTATATAAGCTGTGCAAGTGACCACCGCAAAAATTGAGGAGAACATGACAATCAAAATGAAAAATGTGCATGTTTGAGATAACACTTGGAACGTATTGCTGTTTCGAGTTGGGTCATATGTCTGGAAACAAGGAATACCGTTTCGAGTTGTTATTTTTTTTTCGAATTGTGACTATTATATGATTTAATGGTAACTAATGGAAATATAGCTCACGGGAAGTAGATGATACGGTTTCAATAGGTTTATATGATAATTTAGATTTTTGTGACTTCAGTCCTCCTTTAGTCGTTGATAAATAATAATGGTATAAATAAAACTCACCAATCGAACAGTGATGATTAAAAACGGAGTGTCTCCCTGTTCCTCAAGAATCTTCCGGACTAAACTACTGATTCGAATCTTGTAGAATGGAGGGATGTAACCAAAAAATATCAGAGCAAGAGAGGTAATTACCACGAATATTGGAACCACTGTGATGTACTTTTTGGTGTCTTTGGTGTGGTTTCTGAAATAAATATTGTAAATATACGAGGAAGATGTGAAAGATGGAGTAACATTGTTCAACTTTCATTCTCCAGTATGTCAAGCTTTTGAAACAGCGTCAAATTTCTTTTCAGAGGATCAACCAGAAATCCTTATTTTCGAAAATGCTTACGCAACACCTATCCCTTTAAAACAGTTTTCATTTCAAATATCAACTCTCCAAAACAGTAAAAAAAACTCACAAAGACAATAAGTACGAAACTTGAAGATATTGGAGGGCAGGTCCACTACAAGACATCACCATGAAAGCGACGAAAAGTGATAGGAATACGTATCCAATGGAGTTTGGAAAATTGATTCCATTCTTCATAATATATAAAGAATTCGCATTTCGAGAGTAGAGGATTGACTGAAAACGTTGGCTTTTTGTCGGGTCAAATGATGTTCTTGCTGGGAATATCTGCGGACAATAGGGCAAAAGCTAAAAATTTGAAAAGAAAAATACCGGAAATTTTTGGTACTTGATTTGCTCGGTTGTCTGTAGAACTAGAAAAAAGTTTCCAACTGATAGAATGTTGCAAATGGCTAAGTAACTATTTATCTGATCAGTCATTTTTCGAATTTGACGGAAAATCCGTCATATACTGCCCCGAACACTTAAAGCTGGCTATACTTTCATTGTTGAATTTAGGTTTTTTAAAATTACTATTTCTCAATGTTGATAAATTTGGTATTTGTTTTTTCTCACTACTATTGCAAGAAGTTTTTCATATTTCAACACCCAAAGAAATGAACACTTACCGGACAAGTGAGTGCCATACTAACAGAAAACATGATCCGAAGAAGTGCCATTGAATACATCGAATACTTCACTGGAGCCTTATAACTCTTTATTTTCTTCACAACTTTTATCAAAACACCATTGCAACCCATTGAAATAATACATGAAATATAGAAATTGATATCACCAAAAAGACTTCCATTGAAGTTTTGATAAAAATTATTTTGATAAAATCTCTCGTCGTTCAGAAAGCTCATTCTGAAATGAGAATGTTGACGAGTTGTTGAGGGGATTAAATATGTTCAAACACTGAAACATTTCATTCCGGTCGACAGACTCTATGAGATCATTGACGGGGGAAGGAGGGTGTGTTCAAATGATCTAAGACATTATGCCTTGATTTCTTGAGTCTTGTCTGAGTGAAAACAGAAGTTCAAGTCACAGGATAAATGTTTGAACTCCTCCTTTTTCATAGGAGAGACATCAAGGGAATAATGAGGAATATTTGTTTTTCGACTAGGGAGTCATTTCGAATTTTTGAAGGGAGAGCAAGGTTTCACACGCTTTTCGTGAAATGTGAGTTATGTCTACTACGTGTTTGGAGACTAAACAATGGAAATCAAAAACAAATGTCTACGAATTCGGAAAACTAAAAAGTGGCAAAATGATTCAGAGATCCAAATTTTACTGCGGAATTCGAATCTGTGTACCTTCGATTGAAGATTTTTGAAATAAAAAAAAATAAAGGCTTCTTGGAACAGAGTTATTTTTGTATTACATCAGAAAAAAGTACTTAAGCATGTTCACTTTTTTAGAATTAGTTCAACTAGAGGACGTGGGAGCTGTTTCTTTGGAAATTTTTTGGGATTTCGTAGGCAATCGCCGTTTCCAATGTAGACAAACCACTGCTAGGAGTTTTGTGAGGGAAGTGAAACTGCAAAAAAAAAATCATACCATACGATGAATTATGTAATTGCCTTCTGAAAATATTTCTATTATAAAGCAGGGGTTCGATGAAGGGTCCCAGAAAAGTTGAAAAATAATAGATTGCTAACTTTTTTTGCTGTGCAATATCATTTTTTCTACGATTTCAACAATCGCATGAATCGGCTGCTCTCCGATTCATGCGCTTTTGCTTTCATCACCACTTTTGAATACCTCCGAAGCTGAGCACTCAAACGTCACAACCGAACATTCAAAGAAGTTCATGGACAATGAGAATCCGACGGAGCATTGAAAGAACAATCGAAAAGTTGATCATATGGCATTCCTGAAGCAGTGAAACAATACGATTCGTTTTACGATCGCATCTGTGAAAACTGTATTGTCCGTTTAGCTAACAATATGGTTTATATTATAAGAATGTGATGACAGTAAATGTACCCAGATCTTTGAAAAATTTTCCCATTTTTGTTGAGTAAACTTAATAGTCGAACACTTCTGTTCTGATCATTGTGTCAACGTCTACCGGTCGCTTTTTGGCCATTGAAAATTTCGTTTTTTGTTTCTGAACCAGCGCAAATAATGTGTAGTCTGTAAATTTTGTGTAACTAAAAAAAAAGTAAAAAATGAAAGGATAAGGACCTTCTTTCTTTAAACGTTCTATGATGTTGACCCAGGCTTTATACTGGAGTTTGCGATTTTTTGAAAAACCTGTGGAAAAAATTATGTTTCATTTAGGCATCATCAAGGTTAACACCATTTCAACGTGTTACAAATGAACCACTCTCGTTTAGTTACTCTGATAGTCGAATACATTGCTTTTGATTAATGTCTCAGCGTCTCGGTGCTTTTCGAACATCAGAAGTTCTCTGTTTTCCTTCAATTCAATTCAATTCAATTCAATTTATTGCCAGATTCAGAGAATGGTAAAATAACATGATAGTTCAGTTAATCCCTATTTCTCGCTGGAGTCATGTGATGGTAGAACTCTTTCTTCCTATTCCTCGCCATTTCTAATTTCTCCCTTAAATGCTAATTATCCAAAGGTGAAGGTTTTTTGACAAAAAATGTCCCCGCAAAAACGTCAAAATTTGCCCATTTTTCAACTTTGCGTGTGTCGTGTGTGCCGCGTTTTTGAGTGAGCGCTCTGAAAATGCTTGGGCGCATGTGAAACCGTATTGGCTATGTGGGGAACTTTTTGGATTACTGATCCGATCATTTTGAGCGGACTTATAAAGAGGAGAGTGGAATGTCCCAAAATGTCCCAAAAAATTTGGCCTGAAATTTGGAAATTTTTTTTTGTTGATGAACGGTGTCGACTCAGTTTTGGAAGGATTGGTCTGAAACTTCCGGGCTATATGCGACTCAATGAGCTCTATCGAATGAGCCATAACCCAAGTCAATCGGACCACTCTGCCACTTGTGAGCCATAAAAATGTGCTCTAATTTTGGTTATAGGACCACAGTTTCCGGCCTATAACTGGGCTCGGGATCCGAATTCGGTCTTCAAAACCGTATGGGGTTGTCGCCCTGATGGTACTCTATAAGAAGGAAAAAGAATACAAAAACCTTTAGTTCAAAAATTTTCCAGGTCAAGGAGAAAACTGAAATTTAGTGAAAAACCGGGCAAAAAATAAAACTAAAATCGTTCATAGGAGACCATTTGGAACCGGACAACTTGCGTTCGATTTGGATTTTCACGCTGGTATTGAAAATGGTATTCATTCCTCCAATTTCTGGAATTTCGGGGTTCACGTCTGAGGACCCATTTCAGAAATGAGAAAAATTATATAATTATAAGAAGACGTGGTGGCCTTTCTTCTTTTCTATTTTCTATTCTATTGCACCGCAGGTCCCCAACGCATTCTAGTGCATCCAGTTCAATCCAGTTACACCACATTCTCGGAGTCTCTCTCGGAACTCATCTTCCCATCTTTGGACCGGTCTTCCTCTCTCCCTTTTGTATTCTAGCGGACACCATTCGGCTATCTTCCGTGACCATTTTCGTGTATCAGTGTTGGCAACCTTCCACGCCCATTCGACCTTACGTTTCCACGCGACTTCTGTAACTCGCGGCAATCTCGTTCTCTCCGCCACCACGTCGTTACTTATTCTGTCTATTCTACTTATCCCAAGCATCGCCCGTTCCATCTTCCTCTGAGCAACATCCAGTTTCCTCTTCTCCTCCAGCTTCAGTGACCACGACTCACACCCGTACAGGAAGCACGGCATCACGCATGCTACGAACACTCTCTTCTTTAGGCGTGGTGGGGCTCTTCGGTCTACCAGGAATTGCCGGTGTTTTGTGAAAGCGCCCCACGCACAAGATATTCGCCGTTGCACTTCTTTTCCTGTTACTTCAAATGATACGTCGCACCCCAAATACGTGAAGCTTTTCACCATCTCTACTTTCTGTCCATCTAGTTGGATGCTGAGATCTTCGTTTGGTCCACTTGAGATGTTCGTAAGTGCCACCGTTTTCTTTCTGTTCACTTTGAGCCCAACCTCCCGACTTCTTTCCACCAACTCATCTAACATTTTCTGCATGGTATCCTTATTTGTGGCAATCAGTGCGATATCATCGGCATATCTCAGGTTCGTTATTTTCTCTCCGTTCACTTTCAACCCATATTCACTGTTTTCCTCCCAGTTCAGATTTCGAAACACCTCTTCCAGGACCGCGTTAAACAATACCGGTGAGAGCACACAACCTTGCCTTACCCCTCTTTTGATACTCACTTCCGTTGTTTCTTCATGGATTTTGATTTTTGATGTTGCTCCTTCCTTCTAAACCAACAAAAATATCCTGCATGTAGCTTTCAAATCAACTGTAGTCCTGTAAAACCTAAATATATTTGAATTAACATCAATTCAGAGTTAACAGAAGCAAATCACTGCAAAGAGTTTTGTGTGGAAAATGGAAGTACGGAAAAAGGTCATACATTGAAATCATCAAGCGACTAAATGAACCTTTCGACAATACAGTTTCAAAACTGTACTCTACCAATGACTTATATTCTTTTTCACGACTTCATTCATGGATCGCCGGCCTTTTTGCGAATAAACACCACAAGTTCACAAGAAAATGTACTCTTATCAGACGATTAAAAGAACACTTCAATAGTTGGCCATATGGTTTTTTTAAAGCAGTAGAAAAATGCAACCGAGTATAGTCCTTGAATTCCTTTTTTGTATTACACTTCCCAAACTTTCCAATAGTAATCGTGGTTCTCGAAAGTGGTTTTCTACTATCCAAATCTGTCGAAAAATAATGTTTCGTGTAGGTAAGTGTCTTGACGTCAACCGGCTTTTTGAGTAATAAAAGTTCCGTTTCTCATTTCTGATTGAACAAAAGCATCTTGTTTCTTACCACCGAAAACGGGTTTCAAACAGTTTCCTAATTTGGAAAAGGAACAAGTCAAATCCACACAGAGAAGGTTCAAATAACACAGCCCCAGGAAACTGTAAAATAAGAGTGAGATTTGGTTTGCCATGGTTCAGTTGACTACCAAAAGCATACATTTCTATTTTCAGTTACATCTCGTGACAAGAAATCATGGAATTTGTGTGCCCTTAAACTCCGAGGATTCAAGCCAATCAGCAATCAACTCAAATTGGAAGTTTTTGAAAGTTAAATGAAACTGTCTTTTTTCATTTTATACTGTTCCGAAAAAACCTTTTAGCCTTGAATATATCACATTTGCTATTACCTTAGTGGGTGAAACGAGAATATTTTTGAAAACTACATCGAGATCTTTGTAAAACTTGCTCCTAATTCACCTCGACATTTTTTCATAGTTGAGCACATTTGTTCTGTTCAATGTCTCTTCAGTTGCTTTTTGGTCATTAAAATTTTCCTTTTTTCTAGTTTATTGTCTGAACAACTGACTCATCATTATTTTTCAGTTTCGATACAAAAGTTAGGGAGCCGAAGAAAATAATTGTCAAAACTGTCATCACAAATTTAGTGATTGCTATTTTCTCCCATTTTGTTTTGTGTTACGGTTTCGTTTGTTGCACAAGAAAGGATGTTTTCTCATTTGCGCGGTTGCAGACTGACTACCTTCCCGGCTGTTCAAAAACGGTGTATGCAAACCTGTAGCTGAACGAGAAATCATTCGAAATAACTGGAATCTTCGCAGAACAACTCAAAGACTCACTCTTCTAATATTTTTTGTTACTATTTTTCAACAAAAAACACAAACGAAAATAACGTCATTAGTGTATAGAAACTTCAACTTTTATAACACATTCCTGAAACTGTGAAACATTATGAAATCAAATGTAGTACTTCCATTCGTTCATAAAGTAACTGGTACTGGAGCAATCGGGTTCTGCGAATAAGCCTTTTATATTTCGTTGCTAAGCTCGGAGAGTCGAACACAATCCATTCACCTGATCAACATCTCGACTTCTATCAATTGCTTATTGGCAGTCAGAATCTGAGTGAACTTTTTTCACATGAACTTATCAGCAACTTTGGTTAGATTCAATCGGGCAATTGACATAATGTTCAAAACATTGACAATATGATGTTCCTGAAGCAGTAAAAATCACAATCCAATGATGCCTCTCATTTGTTGGCGACGCTTTCCAATCTTCACAAAACGGTTTGTGATTTTTGAAAGTGATTTCTATAAAACACCCGTTTTAATCATTGTTCACATTTCACAAAAATAATATTTTTTGATGTCTATGAAAACTTCTTTGCATTCCCGTTGAACAACTTTCAGAACCAAACACATTCATTTTTGATAAACGTCCCGAGGTCTACCAGTGTCTTTTGACCATTGAAACCTTTATTTTCCGTTATGAACCCACAAATATGCCTCACAAGCAGCGTTCAAAAACAGAATTCAGCCAAACAAGGTATGTCAGGAGTGTTCAAATAAGACTGCACCAGGAAACGGTGAAGCAGTATAGTGGAATTTGATGTACCATGTTTAAACTAATTAAGGAAAGACTGAAACTGCACATTCAATTACATGTTTCGAAAAATCATGAAATTTGTGTTTCCTTATTGAAACAGATTACTGAGACAATCGGTTTTCTTGAACAGTAAAACCAGTATCTTTGATTAGTTCTTACGTTCGCGTCACCAGAATTTTTTTAAAACCTACATCAAGATCTTTGAAAAAATCTCCTCTGAATTATTTTCATAGTCGAGCAAATTTTTCTGATCAATGTCTCACTAGTTGCTTTTTGATCATTACAATTTTCTATAAGATGTTTTTGCCAAGAGACTGATTCAGTAGCGCTATCCATGTTTGATAAAAAGAAGTTGAAACGCTGAAAAAATTGTTTTCGTAGCTCTCATCGCAGAAATAGTAATTGCTGATTTCTAGCGCGCAATATACGGTTACGTTTCTCGGGCAAAAAAGGGGGTTTTATTATTTGTGTGATTGTCTTCTTTTCTTTTGAGCGGTTTGAGCCCAAATAATTGACCAAATTAAGCAGTGTTTGAAAAAAATTTCAGTTTCACTCTTCTGTGAAAACACTCTTCAGATTCTTCTAATGTTCCTTTATCATCTCTTCTATATACTGAGCGGCAAGCTCTGTCTGTGTGTGTGTCAGTCTGTCCAGCGCTTATCACTGAATAACTTTCGTGCCCCTCGACCGTTTTCAACCATATTTGGCATGTAGTCATGGGTCACCGAGCGCTTCAACTCTATACCGTCTGGAGCTTGGGTTACTGTAGGATTACGGTAGCTACAGTAACCCATTTTTTGAAAACGTTTTCCGAGTGAACGGAATTATTCCGATTTTGGCATGTAGTATCTACGGGACCCCAATAACACATAAACAAAAAATGGTGAAAATTTTTGTAGGATTACGGTAGTTACAGTAACCCAAAAACTTCCAGAGCTTCCAGAAGCTTCTCGAAACTTCCGGAAACTTCAATTTCAATTTCAATTTCAATATTTATTGCCGAAGGGCTAAATACCACTTATACAGGCAAGGAAGAAGAAAAGAAAATTATCACAATTATCAAAAGTTGGTAGAATTTAGGGTGAGAAATTTATTTAGATCCAATAACTTGATATTTTCTCGAAAGCACCGGGAAGATAGTTTGACCGGGAAGATATTAGGAGGGAGAGAGTTCCAACACCGGATGGCACGATTAGACAAGTATTGAGCTCCGGGTTTGGTTTTATTGGATAAAGCGGACCTTAGATAGAATGGGTGTCGTCTGAGAGATTTGCCCTCGAATATAAATGTGTGAATATTATCCGGGTTGTAGAATTCTTTAGTAATTAGTATCTTGTACATAACTGTGAGATCACTCAACAGCCTTCTGTATTCAAGAGATTCCAGGACACAGTACTCTAGGGCTTTGAAATAACCTTCATAATTGAACTCGAATACCTTTGAACATCGATACACAAAAGATTTCTGGAGTGATTCCAGTCTGGTACAGTCGCTTTTGAGTATGGGAGAAAAGATGGTGGAGGCGTACTCGGCAATTGGACGGATATATATTTTGAAACATTTAACCATAACTTCAAGATTGGAATTTTTTAGGATATTAAAAAGTATATTCATCCTTTGGTGACAGCGTCGGACAATTGTTGTTATATGAAGGTTGAAGCTCAGATCATTGGTCAATATTACTTCCAGAGCTTCCAGAAGCTCCAGAAACTTCTAGGAACTTCCAGAAACTTCCGGAAATTCCCAGAAGCTTCCCGAAACTTCCGGAAACTTCCAGAGCTTCCAGAGCTTCCAGAGCTTCCAGAAGCTCCAGAAACTTCTAGAAACTTCCAGAGCTTCCAGAACTTTCAGAAACTTCCAAAAACTTCTAGAAAATTTTGATGATTTTCCTTCCAGAACATTCTGTCTTTTTCCAGAAAGTTCTAGAAACTTACAGACACGTCGAAACAGGTAGATATTTCGGCGGGAGTTCAAAATTTCAAAACTTTTGGCAGGAATTCATGTTTTCAAAGTTTTTGACGGGGATTCAGAAATTCAAAAAAATTTTGGTGAGAATTCAAATTTTAAAATTTTTGGGGGGGGGGGGGGGAATTCAAGTTTTCAAACTTTTTTGGCGGGAATTCAAATTTTTGGAAATATTAAAAATTTTCGGAACTTCAGAAGAAGGCTTAGGTGCATCACTACCCAAAGATTGAAAATGAGTTTGAGCATGGCAACTTAACCCCCATTGAGGAGCGCAGCGACGAACAAAAAGGAGGTGAGCCGCCGTAGGCGGCGCCACCGACTGGTTTCAATTTACACAATAATAAGTAAAAATTAAAATACTGAAAAATCCAGAAACTGGAAAGCAAGGTGAAGAAAATGTCCACGGTATGATCCCTTGTGGAACACTAACAGCTAAAAGTTCGTTCCTTTTTAGTTAGTTTACGTAACAGAAATTCACGAACTTTGAGCGCACACCTAGATAACGGACGTCTGTTTTCAACACCTGTCGTTCAGCCGGCAACTTTTCAAAAGTATCAGAAACCGTTTAGTTTTTTCAAGCAAAACGTTATGTTTCACTTTGTCAACAATATCGTTGATTATATGTACTAATATTGTACTAAATTATATGTACTAAACACAACTTTTTTTCGAATTGGTATAAACTTTGAAGCAAGTAAACGATAATTTACAGGAAAACAGAAGATCCTCGAGATGTTATCGGAAAAACGACTAGTGCTAAATTTTGCAATTTTTAATTATATCTCATAACAGGAAATGCTTGAAAGTATACAACGTCATTTCAATTATCAAAAACTGTATTTTAGCTGGCAACTTTTTTTCCCAGGTCCCTTTGAATACTTTTTATAGTCGAAATCTTTTTTTTTGTAATCAATGCCTCCCGTCAGTTGCTTTCTGATCATTTCATGTTTCTTCTGTTGTGAACCACTGACTGATTCATTACTATTATTCACCTTCCCTTTTTCTCAAAATTAAAGCAAAAAACTCAAGAAAAATAGAAGCCAAAACACAATAGTAATTCATTCCAAATGAAAAATTCTGACAGATCTGCTTTTGCTCTGTGCTTGACTAACTTTCTTCGACGTCGAAATTAGTTTTCTAGAGAGCTTTCGTGGAAGAAGTTGGTCTTGTATGTTCTGAAAACTTCTTAATTAACACAAAAAGTCTAAATAAAAAAAAAATAAAAAACAGACCTTGACCATAATGATAATAAGAATAGGGTTGATAGCCGGGCACCAACAAAAGAGATAAAGTACTTGGTCAGCAAGAATTCTTCCGGCGATTCCGAAGAACGGAAGAATAACGATGATGTAAAAGGGAATATGTATTGTGACAAAGGGGAGGATAAACTGAAAATGGTGAAGTCCTGCTTCAAATAGGTTATAACTACAGACTTCTAATTATAAAATCATTAAAAACTTTCCACAGTCACAGCTCTCAGAAACCATAAGTATCCAACAGATTCACTTTTGTCAAAATGAAAGTTGAGGGCTCACAAACATAATATTATCAAAATGTATATCTCGATGAGCTTTACGCGTCTGAACACTTTGCATCACCGCCAGGCCAACCTGGGCAGCACAGGACCGACTAGTTTATTCGTGTCCGTTTCCCAGGGCGACACACTCTAGCCTGACCCGTCTCTTTGACCTGGCAGAGATCCTAGGTTTTCAGATTTATAGAACTCACCGAGGTCTACATTCCGATAAATTTGTGAGCACACAACTTTGATTTTTAAAGAAGTTTTTCCGGTTGGACATCTATGTTTCAAATAGGTTAGAACTATGGGAAATCCCACATTCAAAATTCTTGAGTAGGTTCTCATTTGAGTATTTACCTAGTTTTCATCGTCTTTTCTACAGAACGCACACTGTAACACTGCAATTACAAGCATCTCACTACTCTCAACTCCCAAAAATATTTCAACCCATTCACCTGTAATAAAAGAGCCATGTTCAGCTGTTCCTGTGATTTCTTGGAAACTGAACTGACTGAGAATCGGATTTTCATCTGCTTCTGAATATAAAAATAACAGACGATAACGATTGTAATGGAGATAAACATGATGATCAGAATGAAAAGAGTGCATATTTGGGATAATAATTGGAATGTATTACTTTGATTCGATGGATCAAATGTCTGAAAAAATATAATGTTTCAGGATCAAGAGAAAGGGTCTTGAGTGGAAAAGAAAGTTGCTATTTTATCCTTTCTGATACTTTCAAAGGAAGAAACAAACAAACTTCACAGTTTCAACTTCATCTTTTAAATCTTGCTTACAGCATTCTACGTTGCAAAAGCTTTACTCATCTTACCAATTGAACAGTGATAATTAAAAAAGCTGTATTCCCTTGTTCTGCCAATTTCTCCAACAAATAACTGCTGATATGAATCTCATAAAATGGTGGAATGTACCCGAAGAATATCAAAATAAGAGATGTTACCACCACTGCAATTGGCATAATTGATATTGTTTTGCTGATCTCTTTTCGTGAACTTCTGGAAAATCAGAGGAATGTTCCCGAACTCTAGGGTTAGTCTGGTGGCATGTTTGTTGGATGTGACACGGAAAACATTTAAATGCAAAGGACAATCGAAAAACCATAAGAAGTCAACCACTCATTAGTGGCTGATAAGTTTATCTGGATTTAACATTGTTTTGAAACCGTATTTGAGGGGTAGAGAAAGGAATACCGTGGGCTGTCGGAATAGAGACTGGAAACCCTCGGGGCGCTCTTGGACAAGCAGGTTCGGCGCGCTTCAAGGGCCTTGTGGCGCAGTCGATAGCGCTTAAAGCAATTTTCCAGAAGATCTCGTGATTCAACCCCACCATGTATACGTACGAGGTGTACGAAATTCTGACTTCTGTACTTTCAACTTTCGTTTCAAAGGACAAAGTTCAGACAAAAGTTGGAGGTTTTCGGTCATGAAATGATGCTACTTCTCGCTTTTTTCAGACAAATTTCAGCAATAACAAGAAACAACATATTTTCACATGAATTTTGTTGCAGGCCTATTTTTCAAACTTCCGCTTTCCGACTTCCGTTTCCAAATGTTTTACTTCCACTATCAAAAAAATTTACGGAGGATTCAGAAAACCGACAAGAATGAAAAATTCCTATTTTAGTGATCTGTCCTAACAGAAAATCACATTTTCCTGAATTCTCTTCAACTTTAAAGCTACAAAAAGGATGTCCAATACATTTGAACAGTTTTTCGAGATTTGTAACTCAAAACACAAGAACACCTAAAAAGAGTACCTTTTTACGCACACGTAACTAGAGGCGTCATAAAATTGTAACAAAAAATAATGTTTTGAAACAGTCACTTACATTTAACAATCAAAATTGTTTTCACATAGAGGGGTTGAACTATATTACCGACGAAACACTTTGAAAAACGTTTTCGAAAAACTCACGATGAAAGCAAATTCGCCACTTGTAAGTATTGCACCGCTGGTCCATTACATGACATGACAATAAATGCGACAAAAAGAGATAATAAAGCATTTCCCACGATTGGTGGGAGAATTAGACCATTCTTTATGATATACAAGGATTTTATACTTTTCGAGTAGATTATGGCCTGAATTTTGCAATGCTCACAGTATCCGCATTGAATAAAAAACCAAACACCTACAGTCAAAGACTATCTGAAACCGGAAAAAACACTTACAGGACATGTCAAAATGATAGTAATCGAGAAAGCGAGTCTTAAAATTGACATGGAGTACATTGAAAATCTAACTGATTTCGTATAAGTTTTGATTTTAGAAGTGGAATAAATCAGAAGGACATTGAAGACCAGGGAGATTAATCCAGATGCATAACTATTGATATCATCGAAAAATGATCCGTTGAAACTTTGATAGGCTCTTTGGGAAATAGTTTCCATTCTCTAGAAAACTTTGACGACGTCTTTTGTTTTTTGGCTCTTCTTCAGATTTCCAACGTTCCTTTTTTACAATCAGCTGTGTGTCTCAGCTTTTGTTTTTCCTTTTTCGAAAAGAAAAATCCCTCCCCTTTCGAAGAAAAAATGAAGTAAGAAGACTCATTTCCTGGTTGCAATTTGATCTGGATTGTTTATAAACGGAACAAGAATAGAAGGTTCAATTTACGAGATAGTTATGACACAACGTTTATTTTTGTGATTAGATGGGGGAAGAGTGCAGAGGAAGAACTGCAGAGGGTGTAAACAAACACTTTTTTATTGTTTCAAATTGGTTATATGTCATTTAGTAAATGCTAAGAATGTTAGATTTTTGGCGAAGTGTTGTCACACCTGAAATGAATAAAATGTTCTAAAATTTATCGCCATCAGTTACTGAAAACTCTCACTTCCTTATTTTTTTTGTTTTCAACATATTTCCCCGCACGGCACAATAAGACTTCAAGTCGTTAAGTTTTGATAAAAACTTTTTGGAACAGCAAAAGTTAGTTCTCTTTTTTCTCTTCCCATCTTTGGCCCTTCATGTTCTCTGAAAACTTTCTTGCATTCCAATATAGCCTGTACAAAAAAAAGGAACAAAATAAAAACAAAAAGTGATGTCAACATTCCTTAATTTAGAAAGTTGCGAAATGGATCGCGTTTTTTTAGACGACGGTGCGATAGAAGACGACGGTGCGATAGAAAAATGGTAACGCTTTGAGGCTGTATACAAACACTTTTTAATGTTTCGAATTATTTGTATGTCATTTGGTGAATTCGAAGAATGTTTTTGTTTCGAAAAGTGCGTAAAAGTTCCAAAAGTTATCGCCTTCTTCCATTCCAAGAATACCTGTACAGAAAAAGAAACAAAAAGTGATGTCAACCTTCCCAACTTGGAATGTTCCAAAATAAATCGTAATTGATGGGGCGATCTTCTAAGTAACAAAACCTTTTTCTGTTGTTTTTTTTTTACTACAATGGAACATGAAACACTTTTCAGAATGCGCTCGTTAGTTATTGTGCTCTGGGAGAGGCTGGAAGTTTCTAGAATTTTTTGTTTGTGTTTTTAATGGCAGCATCAAAATAGTTAGGAAGAAAATCAGAGAATTGTGTGAAACTCATTTTTCACAGTATACTTTTTCATCAGGGACTTATAAAGCTTCATTGAATTGTTTTGAGCATTGGTAACGAAAAAACTTGAAGAAAAGAAAGAACTCTGGGTTTGTAAACAAACATCTTTTTTGTTTCAAATCGGTAATATTGGACTCACGAATGCAAAGAATGCTGGTTCAGTCCTGGATTCAATTTTGGGAAAAGTGTCTTTTTC
Organism: Caenorhabditis brenneri; assembly: GCA_000143925.2. Lineage (NCBI taxonomy): Eukaryota > Metazoa > Nematoda > Chromadorea > Rhabditida > Rhabditidae > Caenorhabditis > Caenorhabditis brenneri. Next base: position 199,181 of record GL379931.1, on the reverse strand, counting down.
TGTTTTCAAAAGTACTAGCATAACTTGAAGATTATAGTTATTCTGATAGTTGCTCGAACGTCTTTAACCGAGACAGATTGGAATACTCATCACTGACTTTTAATCAAAACTTATTGAAAAGGTAAAATTAGTTTGCTTTTTGAAACTCTTCATTTCCATCGTCGCTCTACTTCTTCAGGAACCATTCTTCTATTCCGAGAATTCTTGTACAAAAAATGATGTCAACTATCATTGATTTGGAATGTTTCATAATAAGTAGGCGCAGTGCGAACACAAGTACCTAAAACAATGCCGATTGTTTTCCTGACTTCAATGAAATATTAAGTTTTTTTTTCGAAAAGCGTTCTATTAATCATTGTTTTCAAAACAGTCGAATGTTTGTTTTTACAGAAAAAAACACTTTTAAAACTGGTTCAAGCTCATTCACAATCCGGTATACATTTCCGCTGGAAAAAAATTCTTGTGTGTATTGTGTTTTCTTTGTCTGTGTGAAAACTACTGTTTCTATTTATAAATTTAGTATGAATTATTTCTCAGTTCCTTGATTTTTTGTTCCTCTTTAATTCTGAATAATCACTATGAGAATAGACAAAGTTTTGCTGGAAATTCGCGAACATTCTTTCATTGATGTATCCTGCGGACACGAAAATATACAGTTTCATTGGATTATATTGAACTCGGAGAAATGTTCTGCAATAGTTGATCTCGCATAGTCATAATGATTCTCGAAGTTTTTTGTTTGACTAGATTTCCACAAATCGGATTTTAGCTAAGTATGTTTTGAGTATTTGAAAACATGAGTTTGACTTGAACTATCTAATCGAAGAAGTTCTTCAAAATAAAAACGCATATTCGTCTATCGACCAACATTGTAATAGTCCCATATACAATTTTCATTATTTTTCTCATTTCGATGAAACATGAAAAAGTGTTCAAAGGGTGCCCCCATTAGTCACTGAGTTTTGGGAAAGGGTGGGAAGTTTATCGAATGTTGCAATCAGCAATTCTCTGAAAATGAGAAATAGTTCGATTGAATCGTGAAACTGCGGCTTTCGAAGCAATCGCAACAAATTCAAAGTATATTTTTTTTCAGTTTCTTTGAGTTTGTTTGAACTCACTGCAATATCAAGTAGGTACTTTGTACAATACAGGGTGAATTATTGTATTTTTTTGTTTCAACAACGAGTCTTAGTTAGAGATTTTCGGTACTCATTACTCGTCTTACATAATTTTCTATGTGCATTGTTGTTAATAATCACAAAACTGCTCGTTATTTTTTTCAGTTCAATGAAACATGAAAAAAATGTTCAAAAAGCGACCGATTAGTCATTCTGTTCAGAAAGGGGCAGAAAATTTCTAGTGTTGCAATGAGAAGTTTTCTGGAAATAGGAAAACAGTTCGAACGATTCGTGTATCTGAATTTCCACACTTGCAACACTTTTTTTTTACATTTTCTTTTTCAGTTTTATCAATTTATGTTGAACTTGATAAATATCGAATGAGAACTAACAAGGGAGGTCATTTCAAAGTCCGGTTGAGAATTTTCTGAAAATTTGTAGATCAACACTATCAAGCACGCTGAAAACGAATCTGAAATCCGTTTTCGCAAAACTCGTCTGGTTTCGCCACAGTGGGTTCCGAGGACCATTCTCAGTACTAATTTAACAAGAGAAAAACAACGATTCGTTTTCAGCGTGCTTGATAGTGTTGACCCACAAGTTTTCAGAAAATTCTCAACCGGACTGTAAAAGGACCTCCCTTGTAAGTACATTTTAGAGTTCAATCAGAAAGAAACTTCCAAGTTTCTTACACTATTTGAAATATTTGAAATACTTTTTTCGAGAAAAAGAACGTTTCAACAACAAAATTTAGCTAAAGTTTTTTTTTTGGTTTTATTCGCAACAACTGCCTATTTCCTTTGTTTGTCCTGTTATCAAATAATTGGATCATGGATGACCTAGATGCCCTTCGGATCTACCACACATAATTCCAATTATTTTGCAGACAAAAAAACCATTCCATGATTTTGATTTGAAGTTCAAACACCTCTCTTCAAACGAAAAAAAATGTCGAAAGTTCCCGAAAAAGAACACAAGTTTCGAAATCTCTTCCAAAACAACAATAACAAAAATAGAATAGTGACGAATTCTAAAATAACCTCTCCTCATTTTATTTCCATAATCCGTCCTGTCATTCATCCATCCATCCCAAAAAAAGAACGAATTAACGCATCCAATGTCGTTCCAGCTGGTCGAGGAGAGGCACTAATCGTCACTACTCTCGTCCTCCTTTTTTTCCCGCACTTTGATATCTGCGTCTCTCTGAGGCCGTGTGCTCTCTAATCTTTTCTCATTCTGTTTCCTCCTTTTGCCCTTCTTTCTCATCCCACAAACAGTGATCGATTATTGGTCTTCTTCTTCTTCTCCATTCTCAATTTCTTTTGGTTTGTTCTTCTTTTTGAAAAGCAAGAGAGAGAGAGAGAGAGAGAGAGAGAAAAGAGAGATAGGTTGTTAACTCTCCATGTTTTTTTGTTATCAATTGACACGTCATTCCTTTTCTTCTTTCGTTTTTTTTCTTTTGAAACACATTCCATTCTTTATTGTTTTTTCCAATTCTTTTGAAACCTTTTTGTGGGTGTCAGCACACTTTTTCTGCTTTTCCATTTCGTGTTTTTCAGCTCAAAAGATGGCTGATTTGTTCAACAAGCACTTGAAAAAAGCGACGAATCGTACTAAGGAAAAAGTGAGTTCTTTTAGAAGGAAGAAATTATTAATATATGAAAAAGATAAAACTAAATATACAACCATGCAGAAGCAGTAAATTTAGTCTTTGAAAGTTATGAAAAAGAAAAAAAAACTCTTTCGATGGGTTTGAACCCTAGAGGATCAGCCTGACGGGTCACCAAATGCGCCACCAGCTGCACTACACGACCGCCAGGTGTGAAGAGGTTCCCTCTACCACCTTCAATGACAATTACCCCCAATAAAACCGCACTGAAATTACAATTTTTCAGCTCCTCGAAGGAATCGGAAAAGCAAAAGCCACACAAGATGAGGTGTTTGACGCTCATGCTGCGAATTTGATGAAACAAAGCAAATCGTGTGAAAAGTTGCACAAGGATGTGAAGGTGAGCAGTTTTGATTTTTTTTTTTGGTAACTGTAAATCACTACAAATATAAGAATGCAACTCAAAAATAGAACCAATGAAGCAGTGATAGAAGAAATTCAAACCAAGTACGAAAAATTAATGTTTCGTGCTGTTAGCAAAAGATGTTCGGAAATTTTTGAAACTACTTGTAATTCAAAAAGATTCATGTCTTTATTTCCCGACTTCAAAGTTCTGGCTGAATGAAAAAAATTCTAAGCCATTCCTTGAGACGGAAAGGAAAACGAAAAAGCGTTGCGTGCTCTTCTCATAATTTTGAGCCGAATCTGGAGCAGAAACTAAGCTCAAAACGAGTGCGTAAAACCATCGAGCGAATTATTGGAAAACCGTAATTAATCGCGATAAAGAGTATCATAACCTTGTAGAAACAGTGAAACATACCGAAAGTCTAATTTAGAATCATTTAATAAGTACAGGGTCGATCAATAAGCAACTTTTATTTCGAGTAAGACGAAATTCAAGTAGGAAGTCAATATCACAAGAATGATAGTAACTCGAAAATGAAATCTATGAAACAGTGTTATTTGAAAAATTTTGATCATAAACAAAGAATTACTGCTACATATGCTTTGGAAATTTCATTCTGTATTTTTCTGAAACTTATAATCTAGAGGAGTTTTTTAAAACCACTTACCAGCTTCAAGCTTCTAGCGTTACCGGGGCTCAGGAACCAGCAACGATCCTGAGATCTTCTCATTTCTTTTGCTGTATTCTATGCAAGAGCAAAGCTTTCTGAAGCTCAAAATGAGTAGGCAAAACTACTTAGTAACGTCCTATCAATATCTATCAACACACACCAAGGAATGATCAAATTGAATGACGATAGAGAGTGTCAAAACCTGCGAGAAACAGTAAAACACACAAAAATCTACATCATGAAAATTTGAAAAAATACAGTTTCCATCACTTTGTATTCAACTTAATTTCGAACCTATAGCGTTAAAATAAATTTATTAAATATTCCAGACGTACTCCTCTGCCCTCAAAACCCTCCTAGCTGCTGAAAAGCAACTCCGTGACACAATTCGAGAGGCCTACGAGCAGGAATGGCCTGATCGGGAACACTTGACTGCTATCTTTGATGTAAGATTCCACCTATTTCTCTCTAATTTTGGTCCAACCCTCTATTTTCTAGAACCTAGACATCCAAACCGATGAACTTGAGAAGAAAGTTTGTGAGGATCTTCCACAGACTGTCACACAATACGTAAATCAGTTTCCTGATTTGAAGAAGAAGATCGAGAAGCGTGGAAGGAAATTGGTGGATTATGACAGTGCAAAGAACACATTCAACAGTGTGAAGGCGTCCAGTAAGAAGGTTGGTGTAGCAGAATTTTGAACTGAATTTTTGACAAGAAGAAGTATCCAAATAGGATATTCTGTGATAAGAATACATTTCCAAATTTGAGCCCGGCACGATTGGATTTTAAAAAATCCAATTCATAAAATCAAGAAGCTGAAACTGTTTCTTTTTCAGTTTCATTTGCCTTAAAACTTCGGGCAATTTTTGTTAGTTGGATTGAGAGTTTTCACCAAAAAGTTTCACCAAAAAAAATTTCCAGGATAATGACCCAAAACTTGCCAAGGCTACAACAGAACTTCAAGCTGCCGAACAGCTCTACACCGAGATGAATAATGAACTTTTGGAGGTTTCTTTAATCAATCTGTCTCACTAATCGTAATTTTCTAATTCAGATCTTGCCAGCTGTGTATGACAGCCGAATCACATTCTTCGTCGACACCCTCCAATCACTTTTCAATGCCAACAGTGTCTATCAGACTGATGCTAGCAAGGTACGTAGTTGAGATTAGCTGATATTTGCCTCTTTGGGATTTGATCCCATGGCCAGGCTGGCTGATCATAAAAAGCACTATCGGTTGCGCTACACTGCCAGGTTTTCCATCTCAATTTCGGTCCCTGTTCCGAACAACGACCATTTTTCTTTCCCTAGATCTACAGCTTAAGTTACAATTATTGTTACTTTAGTTTGTAGACTTCCAAAAAAATGTCATTGAAACTGTAAAAAATTTTCAGTTCCACAAACAAATTGTGATGCAATTGGATAAACTCGGCGAGTCGATGGACTATTTGAGAGTTGCTCGACCAGAAGCACGGGCTCTCACTCCAATTGACACCTCTTCCTTGGCTTCGAATGATGCTCCAGTTACACCACTTCCAAGTCTCAATGATGTGAGTTACTTATATAAAAGGAAATATCCACTAGTAATTCTCTGATTTAGAGCACATCTAACCGTCAATCCACTCCATCTCCAACGGTTCTCCCATCTCCGGCACCAATCGCCGTGCCGAATTTGAAGCCGAGAGAAAGTGTCGCTTCTATTGTGAGTGCATTTTATCTAGACCTAGTTTTGAGGGGGGTTTGTCCGAATATTTTTCAGGTTTTATTGTTATATTTCCCCACCCCCACTAAACAGTTAATTTTCCCTTCACTCTAAAAACCATTCTGAAACATAATTTTTTAGGCCAACTCCACAAATCCATTCGACGATGATGAGGCAGAAGATGAAAAAGAAGCGACTCCAACTGACGTCGAGGAGAAGTTCGAGGCCAAAGTCTATCCGGTAAGTCAGCTTGTTCAGAAATGAAAACCAAACTCATTTCGAAAAAAAAAGAGATTGTAATAATGTGTGGGTTGTTGTTCAGAAACTCAACGCCCAACAAACAGCTGCTGCAGATCAGGCAATTGCGGCTGCGAAGAGGGAGAAGAAGGTATGGACTTGTAGAAGATGAGGGATTTGTGAAAGGAGGGAGGGGCAGGTCGATATGTACTTTTTGAAAATTCAATTGCATGTTCTGATTCTAGCTTATGTAAATTTCTGACTTTTCTGAATACTTGGAAACATATTATTTTTGTTGAGAATTTTGAATTTACGGTTCTTAAACATAACAAATCTATAACATTTTTATAAGTCACCATTCTGGAACAGGATTAGTTTAGAAGAAATGTTTTTTGCCTATTCCAAATAATTAGAAGAAGAGTATGTAAGCGGGCTTCGCTGAGGAACAAAAATAGGCCTTCTTGAATTAAATGTGTTATGTCTAAATCTGAACGATGTATGGAAACCTCTCAATAATAGATGTACCTCTCAATAATCGCAATGTCATAATTTTTCACAAATTCAGTTTCAGACAACTCTTAACTCAGTTAATTTTTCACTATCTCCACTAGGGACAGCGAATGCTATCAAACAGATTATGCAACACGTTGAGAGGTGTTATGGTGTCTTACAGATTTTTGAGCCTCCAAAACTGCAGTTTTTCTTATGGTGCACTTTCTTCATTGGGTCAATTACTTCGGTTGGCGCTCATTTTTTTGTTTTGCTTACGAAGAAAAATACATAGAAAATTGTCAAAATCTAGCATCGAAATCGCGAAAAAGGGTCAACTAATGAAATTTCCCTCATCATGTTGTGCGTCTTATTACTCACTTACAGCACTATGAAAATTTCATTGTTACAAGCCAAATATGTAAGGGGCATCATATTGAACTCAAATTTTTCTTCAGTTATTTTAACAATTCAACAAAACACTAATTGTTTTACAGGAAGAATCATCGAATCCATTTGACGACGAGGACGATGAAACAACACACCAAGAACCAAAAACCCCGAAGAGAGCCGAGCCAGAACCAACTCCAAAACCATTGGATGGAATCACGAATGAAAAACGGAAAACTCTATACTTCGTGACTTCAACTCATCAGTACAAAGCAGTCGATACAGATGAACTGAGCTTCGAACCGGGAATGAAGATCAAAGTGATCGAGGCGAATGATGGAGATCAATTGGATGATGGATGGAGGCTTGGAGAGTTGGAAGACGGAAAGAGGGGAGTCTTCCCAGAGAATTTCACAAAGAAACTTTAATCTGACTTGAATTTCAAAAAACCATTCAGTTATCGCCCTTTAACACATTTTTTTCTAATTTCAGAGTTCTAATTTTTCACAAATTTTTATTCTCTCCCCCCTTAAAAGTTGTGATTCGTTTTCCCTTACCATCGAAAAGAAAAGTCTATGAATATAGCTTTCCCCAGTTCTTGCTTGTGCCTTTTCCTCCACCTTTCCATACTTATTTGAAGAATCTTTTGACATAAAGTATTTGCATTTTTCTTTTTTTTTTCAACAAATTTATTCCACTGAATCGAAAATTTTCAACTCAAACTTCCATCAGCAGAGGCTTGATAGACAGTCAAAAGAGCATTCAATTCGGGGACTTGAGTCATTTTACTCAACTTATAAGGGTTAGTATTACAGAAAGTAATGGAGGGAAAGGGCTCAGAATCCAATCCAGTATTCAGTTGAACCACAACATTGAATGCCAAGTAAGAGGCTAAAATTGAGTAGAACATGTAAACGAATGCGACAGCACTGATGATCATGATGATGCTCCAGACGACGATGGCAATGATGGTATGGGCTTGAGCCATATGGGGAATTCCATGAATGGTGGCAGTCTCTCCCCAGTCTTTGAGGTGGTTTTTGAAGCGGCTGAAATTAAGAAAATGGGTAAAGAAAAAGGAAGATCAATGGCGGACTGAAAAATGGAAACTTTCGAGCAATTGGAAAGTTCATGAAACTGAAAAAAATGCTTTTGTAGGTTAGATATGTTGGAAGATGGAAAAGTTAAAAAGTATTAGGGATCGCCAATTTCGCACTAAACATGAGATGTTGACTTTGAAAGTTTTCGAGAGTGCTCCACAAAAAAATTATGTTTCATGAACAAGGTAAAATCGGTCTTCTGAATGTTTTTTGCTCGTGATCCAACAGCGGACTTGTAAAATCCGTAGCGAAAAACGGTCATTAGTCATGAGAACCTTTGATTCTGAACTGAGTTCGAGATACTCATAGGGGGTATACTTCAAGAGTGTTCACTTTCACGAAGTTAAGTTGGTTGAGATTGGTGTCTTCAAAATATAATTCATTACTCATCCAAAAACATGTGCAACTACTAATAATAACTTTCTGTCGAATAATCTAATAAAATAACTGATGCCAACAGTAAACTTTTCCACGTCAATCAATTTGAAAATGCAAAGAACGCGTAAGTCTCCAAACTGCAGGAATGTAAAATTTATAATTATAAAATGATGTTTCATGTTGCTCATAAGTTTCATAACTCTATGCGTTTTCAGTATTCCCATAATAATATGAATCTCACATCCATCTGGTATCCGGGGCCTCTTCGTGGATCTTATCCTGCTCAATATCACTCACAATCGCTTTCATTTCATTGTCATCGAGTTCCGAATCGAACTCATCCTGAACTTCTTTAAATCCCCATTTTCATTTTTCTTCAGAGTAAACTTACAGACAACGAATCCTTCCTTTTCCGGAGACCTTCGGTTGATGGTAATGCCATGTTGCAACAAGAAAATCAATGTGAACAAAAATTAGGATGGCAATGAGAAATATGAAAAGTGTGAAACTGCAAAAAAATGGTGTGAAACTTCTTGTAGTCATGGAAGCAAACGTTGAATTATTTATGGTTCCCGGAGGAAGGAACAATGGATTCTGCTTGAAACAAAAAAGAACGAAAAATGGGATGACAGATTTATTTTTTCAATGCTCAATTATTCTTAGGAATTCTTCGAGAGAACTTTCCGATCCCTTTAACAGTCCGTGGTGGAGAAATTGGGTCTCTGGAGCTCGAGAAGACAGATCTGGCTTGGCGAGATCTGGAAATATTTTCACTGTTTTGAGAAATCATTATAATTATTTAAAATTTTTCATACTGATGTTAGGCCTGGATTATTCATTCCAACTTGCAGCTATCATAAGAAAAAATTTACTGTTGTGAAGAGTTATTAGAGTTTTTTTTATTTTGCTCTTACTGATTGGCTTGTCCGGTTACATATGTAGTTATCAAAGATTCTATTTTTCCAGAAACTGCTTACCTCGGTGGCTCAATTCGATTGGTTCTTCCTGGAAGTTCTGGAACGTATCTCTGAAAAAAAAACAGGAACATTCCCAGACTCGCACCAACTTCCAAAACTTACTTGTGCACAACAAAAAACGAGTAGAACAAGGAAAACAAAAGTGGTTAGCGACTTCATTGGTAAGCTGTTGTTAGTTATCTACCACAACTCTATCTCTTTTATACCCGGTCAGTTCAAATAAAAATTAGGTAAACTTTCTCATCCCACTGTATTTATTTACTGTATTTAGCAAAGATATCAGAATTTTGACATGTTTTTTGAAAGGAGTCAACAGAAAAGTTTAGCGTTTTTCCTTTAAGCTAAATTACTTTTATAAACACTAATATCAGTGAAGTTGGAATATTGTTGAGGTTGGAATACATTGCATAAAGTTATATTTCTAAATAGAAACTGTGAGATTTATTATTTACTTTCTACTAGCATGAATGAAAGTAACGATGTTCATCAGTTTATTGCTTGAAGATGAAACTGTAAAAGTTTCTGATCAAAACCTAATGCTTTTTGTAGAAACTTCAAGAAAATAGCGGAATCTGATCGACTTTATATTTTAATTTCCTTTTTTTTTCAAAATGTGAAGCACTTGTATTTTGTTGAAACGCGTGAAAAAAATTAGAGAGATATTGAATTAGAATATTGTTCCAAAGACTACACCTCCAAGTTGAAACTGTATATTTTGCAATCACAATCTAAATCCGGGTAACCACATGAACCAACTAGAATAATTGAATTTAACGATGGTCACCAGATTATTCGTTGAAGATGAAACTGTAAAAGTTTGTAACCGAAACCTCATATTCTTCCTAGAAACTCCACGAAAGAGAATAGCGGAATCTGATCGACTATTTGTTTCAATTCGAATGCTTCCAAAGAGTAAAGCACTCGTATTTTGCTAAAACGCGGAGGACGAAGTAAAACAGTTAGTGAATTGGAATATACTTCACAAGACTATCTCATCAAAAAGAAACTGTATAATTTGAAATTTCAATAGAATCTGGGTAATAAGTACTTCGCCGAGTTTCGAAGAATTGAATGTCGGACGGAATATCTTTAATATCATTGGTGACTTCCGTTAATTATTTACGTACGTTTTGAAACAGTGAACAAAACAAAAAGTATGTCTTTCAATTTCTTTCAGGATCAATTTCCAATGTTTGGCGAAATCAAAATAGATGAACCCATTAAAAACGCCAACTTTTTTTTGTATATTTATTCTGAAATTCCAGTTTTTACACGAATCTAGGAACTATCATTGCTCAGGGGTAAAAAGGAAAGCTACAAATAGAAACTGTGAAAGTTGGTATTTTTTGTAAGCACTCAATAGAAATATAGTGTCTCATCTTACAGGTTCGTAACTTTCAATAAATTTGGAACTTATTCGGAGATAAATTCAGAATTATTTTTTTAATATTTCACAAGACTATAACTCCAAATAGGAACTGTTTATTTAGAAATTGCATTGGAAAATTGCAGTAATAAGTGCTTTAGAGTTTTCAGTTGAGTTCAAAATAAATAAAATCTTTAGTATCCTTGGTAACTTTTAATATTTTTCATTTATGTACGTTTTGAAACAATGAACGGAAAAAGTGTGACTTTCTTCATTTTTTCAGAACAAATTTTCGATTTTTGGCAAATTAAAATTGATAAACCCATTAAAAACGCTACTATTTTTTGAATACTCATTCTGAAAATCTAGTGTTGTACCAACGTCATTGAACTATCAAAGTAGTATACTAATATCAAAGTAATATATTCACAAATAGAAACTGTAAAAATTAGGAATCGAAAATATTTATAATATTTTTTTCTGAACAAATTTCCTAGAGTTTTGTAGACGATCTAAAGTACTAGAAATTTTTTTATGCACTTCTATGCCCAAAATTCAAAGCAAAAACTATGAAATCCCCTCTTTGACTTTCCGAAATCCTTATTTTCGAACCTAATCCACGTCCTCCTTTCCGTTCTGTCATAAATTGTGGGAGCAGACACCTTCCTTCCGCTTTCATGACAATTTCACAATGCCTGAGCGGAGTGAAAACGGAGGAGGAGAGGAGCTTCCCTTTTACCACTCCTAATCCAAAAACATATGAATAATATGTCACCAAAAATTTATATTCCACCTAGCCGCTCCATCTTCGTCCTTCTTTCTATTCCTCTCCTTCTCTCTTCCTATTGCACATATTCATTTGAGTAATGCACCTGTCTCCGGAGAGGCTCTAATTGTCTACGTCTCCACGTCTTCCTGTACTATTTCAAGGTTTTGTTCTCATTTCTATCTGCCCGCTTCCGACTACATCCAATTTGGGTTAGGGCCGTGCCGACGAAAGGAAATTGCACTTTTGAAACCGATCCTTCTTTCACCTGCTTCTCGTTCTCCCTTTCCTCTGCGTCTCCTCGTTTCATACACTTTTTCTTTTGAATTTTGAAAAGGAAACCTTATAATTAGTAAATCATATTCTCTCTTCTCTCTCCGCTCCGTTACGTTTTCATTGCAACAATAGTTTTGCAGATGCTCTCGTAGAACATCCACATGTTCTGCTTTCTGCAGCTACCCTACCATCCAAGAAGTACTGTACACATTTCAACAAGAAATAGGATTACAAATAGTGGCAGGTGAGATTATTCTGAATATTATTATGATGAGCATTTCTAATATCTAAATGAATGAGGATTAGGCGGAGGAGGTGGGATTAACTTTCCTGTTTCACCTATTCGTTTTGTGGATGAGAAGTCGAAGAGATACGATTCTGTCTCAGTAAGCGTTCATGGAGCATCAAGAGTGTAAAATGGGATATGAATCTCATTTGCCACAATGTTTTATTCTTTTTATTCCTGTTTCCCGTTTATTTTGTTTGTGATACTATTCTCTTGAAAATGTTCATTGTTTGTTTGGCCTCGTGACACTTCGCACCTATCGAATCTAGCTATCCTATATCAGTTGCAAAACGTTACAGTTCCGAAACGTCTAATTGCTAAGTGTCACGAAACCGTTTGATTGTAGCATCATAGAAGTTGAAAAATTCAATCTGAAATCCTATTTTCAACCCCTTTTTTCCGTTTCATGTTAATATTCTCCGTACACCGATTCGTCGTAAGTATTCTGCTTAGGATTTTTATTCTTATTTCCGAGAATGGCAGTTTCGACAAGAAAGTAGTGTTGAATTTTCGCTACAAAGAAAACTAAAATTATCAATACAGTTAGAAATACAAGCATAAATAAAAAAAAGGAATCCAATTTTCAGTCCTTTTTCCTGCTTCATGCTGATTTTTTGTGTAGACCGATTTCTCATGAGTATTATTGAAGGTAGTATTATTGAACGGTATCTTCAAGTGACAGCTTTCAGAACAAAAAAAACCATGTTCCACTTGTGCTACTAACTGTGAGAGAATAAGAATTATCAGTACAGGAATGGCCAGGTTCTCGATTTTCATTGCTACTTACCCGGAATATTTATTTTTACAATCCGTACTAGTTGGAACATGTCTTCTTCTTGAAAACTATAGTTACTGGAATTTACTTTCCATGAGCTAGCCTAATTAGAACCTGAGATCTGTCGGAGCGAATGAAATTATCACTCACTAGGAAAAAAATCATAGAATTACAAAAGATTTTAGTGGAGAATGAATCAGTCCTAATTTTATCTTTGTTAAGAAACCGGTTGATGAATACAGTGATATTTTTATTCGTGGCGAGACCTTCCCAATAACTATCAGGAGCACCTTTAGGGTAATAGAGCCGCTTGTTAAATGGCTCATCAATGGGACCTAACAGTCTTATACACGTCTTCTCTTTTGAAATTAATTCTCAAAGGGAAGGGTTTTGTAAACAATTCATGTTCCAGGTATATTATAATAACGAATCAACTTCAAATTTACTATTGCGCCTTGAATTTGAGCAGCTTTATTTTTGGTTTCGTGTTTTCCTGACCAATACAGACCAATAACTTTTTTTTCTGTTTTTTTCCTACCGATAACTGGAACACCTTTTCTCTAGAAACAATTATGGTCCGCATCATTTATTTAGAGGAAAACAAGGTTTTAGGAATGAGAACAAGATTTGTAAACTAAATAACAGTTATGAACTGTTATTTATACTTTCCAAGAAGACCTCAGAGCCAATTGTAGGAAACTAATTGATGCTCAGATAAGTCATTATAGAAACAGAAAATATTGTTTACAACACGATTCTACGTTAGCTATGTTAGAGTTTACTGTAAGACAACACGTGGATGGATACGGGTGGGAGTGTCAAAAACTGAACGCAGTAATAAGAACATTTGAGAATTTAGGTATAAGACGATTCATTGCAACAGTAGTAATTAGTAATATCGCTTCATTATTAAAACAGGTGCATTGGAGATTTTGGAAATATAAATTTGGAAACTGGCATACCCATTTTTAGGTGGAATAAGGTTTCCAGAGGGAACGCACTTTGAGACTTCCAACTAACCAAAATAATCCAAAGTCTTTTTATGTAGCCTGGGAAAGCGAACTTCTTTTTCAGTTTCAAGAAAAAAATTTGTGGGATTTGAACTTTGGAATTCACTGTTTGTCTATCTAGGTACATACATTTCCTACCGTTTGAATTTCATTTTTCCACTTTCTGAGAAAATCCCCATTCAGAAAAAACCTTTTCCCTGGTCCTAAAATCCATTACCACGTCACAAATGCTCAGTTTCAAAAGCTTTCTCTTTCGTCCTAAAAACTTCCTTTTTCGCTGAAAATTCAGAAATTCGTATCCAAGGCAGACACTTTTCGTGGTCTCTCCCTTTGACTTGAAATAAATATTTCTTCTTTTTTCTACTACATTATTTATATCTCTCTATATCAACACCTTCTTCTCCAAGAAACTCCAAAAACTGCTCTCATTCCAAATTGTAATTGAAAATTCTGATATTCTGAAAAGAGAGAAAGAGAGACATTTCCCTCTTTTTGCAACACTTTTCTTCTACTAATTCTTTTCTTTTTTCAGGTTATATCAGTATTATTCCGCTGAAATGACAGCGGAAGTTATCGATTGTACTAGACGTAATTTAGGTGAGTTTTAGAATTTTTTCAGTGGGGAACGAAGAGAAATTCCAGATGAAGCAATGAATCACACGGAGAGGAGAATGTTATTTCGAAGGAGTAGAAGTGAACCAATGACATTGACCAATGAGAATGTGATGATGACGAGTAGAACGTGAGTTTCTTCACAGTTGCAAATCCACTATCAGTTTATTTTTTTTTTCTTCGTAAATCAGATTTGAGAAACGGCAGTTTTTTCAACAGTTTCAGCTTGTTTCCTTAATTGTTTCCAAAACTGTAGATACACTCTATCCAATTTTATCCCATGATACTCAATAATTTCTTTTATCTAGAGACCCTGAATGGAACATGACCGTAGACTCAATATCTATCCAATCATCATTTGCTGACTATCAACAGAAGCGACGGCAAAGGATGAAGAAACAGGAGGCACACAAAACATCTGAGGTTTGATTTGCTGGAGATATTCAAATTCTGGAAGGACTGTGAAAGGGGCCTAATTTTTTATAAAGCAGTTGTTATTCACCGTGGATGGAGCACAAGGATCATTTAGTGAATAGAAACTGTACTTATGTGAGCGCATTGAAACTGCAGAAAATTTTAGAGCAACTCGAAAAAACCATGAAAACAATTTTTGGTTTTTGGAAATGATAACAAGTTTTGATGAGATTCCAAGAAATTTCAAACTAATTTTCCCAAAAAACATTGTCTTTTAGAACTTTTCTGCATCTTTCAAGTTCACTTTTCCCGAGAATAGTGAAGTAAAACACACACTAGAAAGCTTAAAGGCATCTCGAAACTGTATTAGTAATCAAACAATAATATATTCCTTAGGTGCTGTAAACTTTGTGTTAAGAGGGCAGTTTAAAATAAGAGCTCCAGGAGAACTGATTTTTTCCAAAAATTATTCACTTTTTGGAATTTCACTGGTATTGTTAACAAGTTTAGTGAAAATGAAATGACTCTAGAAAGTTTGATGTCTTCTCGAAACTGTATTAGTTGTATAACAAATCTTCATTCCTTTTGATGCTGGAAACTGCGTGTTAAGAGGGCAGTTTAGGATTGAGTCTTATTACAACAAAGAGAGAAGAAGCAGCCAACCGGCTCTGAATTTCGTGAAAGTCAAATGTGATCATGTTGAAACTGTAATGAAAACTGAAAAAAATGATGATAGTGAGCTACTGGCCTGATCAACACGATTTCAGACTAAAGATTGTTAAACCAACGTTCTGAAACATCTGTTCTTTCTATAAAAACAACAATTCGAACGATAATTTTTTTATCAGGTTTTACAGTTCCATGAAGTTAGTATTTCGAGTTCAGGTTTCAAAAATTATTCCACATTCACTTCTTGGCCCTTTTTTGTATAAGTTCTAACAGGAATGTACTCCCCTATTAGCCGAAAAACGCCTTGTTGACACCTCAACAAATATTTTCGTCGAAAAGTGAGATCCCACCGCTCATTAGTAAGAAAAAGACATAAATCTTCCCCTCCCAAGAATAACACATGCATGAATACATTTAGGGATTTCTTCTGGCTCTTTCTCTCCCTCTTTCCGTTTTTCCTCCTTCTTATTTTTTTGAATTAACCGGATTTCCATGGAAACCGTTAGTTGGTGCATTCCTAATTGTAATGTGGACGACGACACCTGGTAGAAGGGCAGATGCAAACAGATTCTGACAGGAGAGGGAAAAGCCCCTCCGTTCCTCCTTCTTTTCACATCATTTGGCCTCTTTTTCTGGTCTCCTCATTGACGGAAATTGACTTTCATGTTCTATTTCTGTGCAGATTCTGCTATTTTTAGATTCGTGTTTTTGATTGGTTTTTTGTTTTCCAAACAGAGAGTTAACTAGCTGGGGGAGTTCAGAAGGCATTACAAATGTACTCTTTGAAACAAAATTTTTGAGTTAAAATATTTTTTCCATTTCAATGTAGTTTTATGATCTAATGAATTGTCTAAATCGCTAGTTCGAACCGGACTCAGTTTTCAAAAATTCTTTTTTTTTTAAATTAAAATCAAAATGGAAGTTGTGCTTATTGCATCTTTTCAAGCACCAGAATTGTTTCAAAATCGAGTTTTTTATTGAAAAACAACATCAGTCAAAAGGACTTTCTATTTCTGTGCAGATCTTCTCATTTTTAGAATCGCATTCTTAATTGGTTTTCTACTTTCGAACAGGAAAAGAAACTAACCGGGGAAGTTTAGGAAACATTACAAATGTACTACTTGAAACAGGATTTTTTAAGTTGCAATACTTTTTCTATTTCAATAATGTGCTATTATGGTTTGTAATTTTCCAATTTGCTCAACAGAAAGATGAGAATATTAAATATATTCGTTCCCAAAGAAAATTGGAATCAAAACCAAAAGCCATACCTATTCCAAATTTTGGACACGAAAATCATTCCAAAATCGAGTTTTTTCCCGGGGAAACGGCATCAGTCAAATTAAGAACTTTCCATTTTTGTGCAGATCAATCCGTGAATTAATTAGTGGAGCAAAAGTTTAGGGAAAAATGCAATTCTCGAAACATAAATTTTCAAATTTTTCCGGTTTCAAGAAAGTATCAAAGTGAATTGAGAATCCAACTAATCGCTGAAAATCGAATTCTTTTTGAATAGATAAAGTGCAGCACCAAAATTGATGAACGTTCTCGATGCTTCTCTCGGGAAACATGAAGAATCACCTCTTCATTTCAAAAAATCGAGTTTTCCGAGATTACGATATTAGTCAAAACAAGAACTATTTATTTCTGCGCTGGTTTTGTTATTTATCGATCCGCGTTTTTGATTGGATTTCAAATTCTAAGGTATAGGCTATACCGTATAGCTAGTTGAAAAAAGTGAAGAAGAAACTGAGGGAGTAAAAAAAATGTACTTCTCGAAACAGAACTTTTTTAATTCTCAAATTTTCCAGTTTCAATAAAGTGTTAATCTGAATTGAGAATTTCTTTACTCGGTGATCTATTCGAATAGTTTAAAAAATAGCAGCAAAGTTGGTGTGTCTTTTGGAGAACTTGGTGAATCATCTTTCAAAAATGGGTTTTTCCAGGAAAACGGATTCAGTCAGAGAAAAAAAGGTTTTTTCTCTGATAAAAAAGCCGGTATAATCTGCAGAATAGTGTAAATTCATTTCGGTTTCTGGTTACTGCAAAATTAGAACTCATTTTTCGTTCTCATTATTTTTGCCAACATTTCAAGGTCCAATGTTTCAGATCTCCCTGTCAAGTGGCACCTCTGAACTTGGTGGAATGAAAGGACACGCAAACTTTGAGGATCCTCTTCAGTTCTCCGATCCACAAATGCCTTCAACCCTATCCCTAACTGATAGTGATAATAGGTTTGTTCTGGTTTCTGGTAGCGTCAAAAACTCTAATTATTTCCAGTCACTCTTCAAACGACATCACTTCAAGTCAAGCCAAAGAAATCAGTTATGAAGAAGAGATGCGGCATTTTCTCGCGAAAAACAGCCACCTGGTAACGAATGTGTTCGCAGATCCATTTGATTCAGATGAGAGGAAGAGTCGAACGGAAATGTGGGTGGAGGCAGCGACAGAGAATCTGGTGGATGAGGGAGAGACAAGTGAGAATATAGAGAAGGAGAAGAGCATGGAGAAGAATCTGGAGTACGAACTGGAACTTCAGAATATGACAACAGAGAGTTTAGAAGAGGATGAGGAAGGTGTGGAAGAAGTTTTGGAAGTGAAGAATGGAGAATTGGGTGGAGAGGAAGAAGAAAATGGCGGGAAAGAAGCCGAGAAGGTTGTAAAAGATGTGGAAGACAAGAAAGAAGATTCTTCCGATGGGGATGATAACAAAACAGTGCCACCAATAGTTCATCAGGTAAGGAAATCGTTCGAATAACAACAACTATTAAAGCGGAATTGAATGTACAGATTGAAACAAAGCACACGAAACCGAAAAAAATTTAGTCTTTTTTACAGTTTCATGAGAGTTTTGAAGGGACATGGTTTGGAAATTTTATGTTTGAATATTAATGTTTGAATTTTCTCTCCATTTCAAAAAACGAAGCGCGAACTATACTTGCTACACCAAAAAAAATTTTAGAGCCGTAAGAAAATTTTTTATTGCGTGGCGCATGCTCAAAGTCGGCTCAAACCACCTAAAATCAGTGTGAGAGTCGAGATTTTTACAGTTTCGTGAAGGTCTTGAAAGAAGCTAGGAACCATAACAATAATCCATTTATTGCACAAAACTGTACAATATCATTCAAAAGAATACACAAATATTCTCGTTTTGAATTGAATTTAGCTCACTATGGCTCAATTTGAGCATGAGATACACAGTAAGAAAATGCTCGGGTGTATCGCTCGAACTTCATTTTTGTAGTGGACAACTTTTTTGTGCAATCACATTCCTGGCAGATAGAGCTCGTCTTGAATAAACTACTATGACTTTATGAGTTTTACATTGAACAAGCTTCATCGAGCTGGAAACTGATTGTATAAAAGAGTTGTCAACTATAAAAACAAACTTTGAGTTATGTTTGATGACGCTAAAATTTTCAGAACTCTAGAACCTTTTTTCACTGTGTAGGGCAATCTCAATTTAAAAAAATGAAATCAACACGATTCGACAGTTTCATGACTGTTTTTTAATATGAAAATTTGGAGGGTTTACAATAGTTTCTCCGTAAACTATCTTCCTGTTTTCAGAGCACAAGCGACTCAATCGTATCCTCCAATATAACTGAAAGTAGTATTCTCAACTCAACAATGAAAACTCATTTGAAAGAAGCGACGGAGGCACGAAGTGAGATCGATATCAAGGATGTTGATAGGTTCTGGGACTACCTGTACAACAAGGATGTTACGGACAAGAGTAGAATCTATCCAGTGGATGCACCGTCCACTTCTGCTAGTGAGAGGTAACTGAATGATGAAATGATATTATTCTTCTTTCCCTGAAGAACCACCACTTTCCGTATAAGTGTACCAAAACTTGAGTTGTAAACGAAACCGTAAAATATTTTCATTTGGAGGTCAATTGGACTTACACTCTCACCTGTAAAACTGCACTTTGCTGGTATTCAAACTGACAAAGTCTTTGAGGTGCGTTAAGAATTTCCTCTCCATTATTCAATTTTTTTAAATTTCAGCCCAGCTCCGAAAAGTCAATGGATCTTCACGTTGAGCAGGATAGAGAGCTCGATGAACCCCTGGAAATCACAGATCAAACCGTGGAGACTAGATTTTTTGAACTTGAGACCACGAAGAAATTAGAAAGATTTGAGGATCCTGGATCTCGGATTATTCTGATGAGAACCACGGCTTCACAAACTCCAACACCACACGAAGTAGTCGAATTTAGGAATTATGAGCCGATGAGAGTCAGATCCCAGAGTCAAAACGGGAGAATGTCATTTGAAAAAGAGAATATGGTCCGAGAGATTTCTTTCAAACTATCTGAAAGTCTTTATAAAGATTTGAAGTTTTTGGTTGTGGAGAGAGATCGAGCAAAGCAGGCGATTGATATTCTTCCTGCAAAATCCATGAAGGAGTTGAGCGATGAGTGTAATTATTATCAAGCGGTTAGTTTTATTTTAGCAGCTCAATTCAAATTTATACTACTGTTTTTTTTTCAGAGATATCGAGTTCGAATTGAGCAAAACAAGGAGAAATTGGATCGCCGAATTGACGAAATCTGGAAGAAACTTCTGAAGATGCCCATTGAATCTCAAGAAGTCATTGATTTTATCAGTGTGACCCATAGTGATCTTTTGACGTGTAATGCCAGGAGAAACTTGCCGGAAATGATTTGAAAACCAAAACGAAACCCGTCAGTTTTTTTGTCTATTTTCGAATTTGAATGAAATATTTAGTTTGTTTCCAGGTTGCCACCCAAAACATGAATAGTGATGAGTTTATATTGTATACCTGCTGATGCGTCAACACACATATCGAATAGCAGAATAGGAACAAAACATTTGACGACGACGACGATGCAAATTTTACTGATGTGATAAATTATTTCCATTCGTTCTTTCATGAAAAACCCCCTTCTTTCATTTCAATTCATTCAGATTGTTCCACTTTGAAGCTTTGATTTTTATAAAATTTGGTTTCAAACGAGTCACAAATTTCAGCAAATATGAACTTATTTTTTTCAGAAACTACGGTGCTCGAAAAAAATACTATGCTCATTGACGTAGTTTTTTCGTCGGTTTCATAGATAGTGTTTGTGAAATTTCAACAGAAAACGAAATTCCGTCGATTTTCATTAAAAGTCGGCTTGACATAATCATCCTCTTCTAGGAAATGAAAACTGTACTGTCCGTGTTTTCGGAAAAAGATCTTTAGATGCGTCCGGATGAATTTTTCCTCATTTCTAGCAGTTAAAAGAAGAGCCCGCTATTTGAAAAGTTTTACTATTATAAAATGAACCGGTGTAGAATTTTGTCGAAAAGAAGAATCTGTTCAGAAAATCCAAGAATCATTCTAAACCGAGATAATATCATATTATGAATCAAGAGCCCAGATATGAAGGAGTCGAGCCATAGCCTCCCGTTGGACCTCTTTTTTTCTATATTTTCACAGGAATGTGACCCCTAAAACCTTCAGTGACCTTCTAAAAGATAATTCGTTTTGTTGATGTAGTTTCAGAGGTCCAACTGAACGTTTTTCCCGGGAAAATAAAGAGAAAAGGCGCAACCGGGAGGCCCAGGTTCGACTCTTCATGGCTCGTATTTCGATCCAGAATGTTTTTTGAATCTTCCTCTAAACAGATTCTTCTCTCTACAAAATTCTGCACAAATTCATGTTATAAAAGTAACACTTCCCGAATATCGGACCCTCTCCCCTAACTTGAATGAACTGTAGTGCCTGATCAACCATTCAACAACGGAGAGAAGATTCCCAAATTCATTTCCAGTGGAACCCCTTTTTTCGGTTTTTGAAAAAACGAACACAGTTTTCCCATAAAACAAAAACTCGAAATTTTGGTTGCTTGAACAAACAATAATAAAACGAAACGAATGCATTTTTGTCCGATCGCTGAGAAAATTTCAACAAAACGCCAATTTTTGTTCAAGAGCTAGTCATGAATGATGGTTTGTTTGTCCAAATAATTTCCAACCAAAATTTCATTAAAGCAACAAAAAACAGTGTTTTGTTGTTTGAACCCTATTCATTTCGTCAATTCAGCTATAAAAATAAACAATTTCCTTTGCATTTCGAATCGAATTTTCTGGCATTCATTCAGTTTTATCGAATGTTCTTTGCGATTGTTCAGCAATCTTGAAAATTTCTCTCAATTCTAAAAGTCTCATTTCTGTTCAAGTTTTGTGCTACGAAACACGAAAAATCAGGTTTCTGTATTTCGAAGAGCGAATTATGAACCATTCTCCATCTATTAAGAAGACTATGTGTGACCTCTTAATCCACTCAAGTAGTCTCTTCTCTTGGAAAGAGAGAGTTGCCTGTACAAGTGGTAAATCACTGGTATTATTGCACCAGATGGTCGCAAATGTGACAGATGGTCTCAATCGATAACCTCTATTGTTCTTCGATGCCATCTTTCCCCCTCTCTCTCAACACGAATCACAACACATTCTGCTCTTTTTCCCGCATCTTTTTTTGTCCGATGAGCGCAATTTTCGATGACGTTTTATCATTGATCGCTGCCAAATTTCGAAAATTCGCAACCGATTATTCTAGCCCATCGACGCAGTGCGCGCACCGTTTTATCGACGAAAAATTTACATTTTGTGTGCAGATTAACCAGAACTCGTGCTCTCGAATAGTGCATTTCAGAATCGGAAATCGGGGCGGCGATATGCAAATTTCCGGCGAATGGGCTGGAATTTGCATTTTCCGTCCGAATTTAGTGTACTGTAACGATAAGTTTTTATATAAATACACCCCTGTGGGTAGGAAATTTCAGTTTTCTAGTTTCCTCTAGTTTTTTTTGGCTTCGGGAAAAAACTGAAACAATTTTTTGAAAATTTCACAATTTATCACCAGAGATGATTTTCTAAGAACTGATAGTTTTTATTCTGGCTTGGATCTGAAAATTCTCGTGGCCATGTTCGTCAAATATCACGTTTCTCCTCTCTCTATTTCTGCCTATTCCCCTCCGTTATAAACAAAATCACATTGCCCCGATCCATCAATGCAAAATTTGACCTCTCTCACTTCTCACTCTCCTCCCATTCTCTCGTTTGGATCGGTGCAATTTGCGTTCTCTTCTATCCTAAAACTGTATAACCACTTGTTCATTTTCAGGGAAAAGGCTCATCGGCACGTCACCGATCGCCTCTATCCAAAGTCTTCGAAGCTGTCGACAATTGAATCGTCTCGTGGAATGCAAAAGAGCCAAAATGTAACCGCAGCAACGGAATTGAATGGTGTGGCGGCGGCTGCAAACGGCGGCCATCACACCTCTCCTGACACTAACGCAGGAAAGACCAAGGTAATTATGAGGGGGGAAATGGGTTCGGAAAGCTCGGAAATTCCTGAAATTTACACTGAAATCCATTTTTGAAAAAGTTTTAACTTCCGAAATCACGGAAATTTTGTGTTTCACCTAGCAAAAATAAGATGGTAAAACTCTAAAGCGCATTGAATCCATTCCAGGTTTTCCACCCGCAACCATTATCAATTTACATAATGAATTTTTCATTCCAAAATCAAAATTTAGTCGCCACACCTTCTGAAAGTTCTAGTCGAGTGCTTTGTGTAATTCAACCTCTTTGTACTCGCCGACAACAATGAAACAGACCCCTCTCTCTCTCTCTATAGGTCATTTTCACTTTTTTTCTTACACAATTCACCTAGAATGCCGTTAGCTATGCTTCTGATAATTTGATGTGACACTGTGACACCCTTCATCCACTTCTTTCCACGTGAGAATCCAGAACGGTTCACCTGACGAACAGGTGAACGGGGAGGGGAAATGAGGGTGTCGATGAAAAGGGTTCCCGAGACGATGTAGATGATGATGAGTCATGATTTATTAATAATAAAACAATACATGTCAAGGAAACATGATGATCATTGAAAGTGGCTAATAGAAGGTCAGATTGTTATTTATGATTCATAAATCTAGCCGTCTTTGTCGTTAGCTGGAGAGATTTCCCAATTTTTAGAAGAGGGGGAAAGTTGAGAAGATTCTGGAAACTATTGCGGTTTTTCGAAGTTTTTATCATCGATTTGTTCAGGCGGCTTCCACTGGAAATTTGACTAGAATTTAGACGAACTTAGTTTGAATGTGTTGGTTAGAATCCCATCTTTTCTGAGCAATGGGCCCTTTAATTTTTCTATAAATTGGTGGTCTGAAAGTAGATGCTTCTGCGAGTGGTTTCTGGAATTTCCAGCCCTCACTGGAGTCTGAGCCTGAAAATCTTCATCTGAATATCTGGCCCGCTCCTTTTTTTAAACAATGTACTGTCGGCGTGATGAAGATTTCCAGACTCTCAGGCTCCAGTGAGAGCTGAAAATTTCTGAATCTACTCACAGAAGCATCTTCTTACAGCTCACCAATTTGTAGAAAATTCCTAAATTCTTCTCCCAGTTAGCACCACCTAGTTCACAAAACCAAAGGTTCCACCTCAGTGATCCGAACTTTGACCATCCACAAAAACCCGCCAACAAATCGTTCCGCTCTGTCATTTTTTTCCAACCCGCTACCGTTTAAAATTTCACATAACGTACGTACAAAAACTAGATAATAGTTAGTTAGTCAAACAGTTTCAAAAAAATATACGGTCACATAGGCAAGGAATAGACAAAAATAGGAAATACGAAAAAAATTGATCATTCATAGGAACAGGGAATATAAGGTGTTGCGTAAACGAAGAAGAAGCTATGATAAGATATGATAAGGGGGGCCCTTTCTCCGTCCATCCGTCCTCACTCCACCTTCATCTTCTTCTTCTTCAAAAATGACGTCTTCACAGCCATCGTTGACCGAATGGGGCGGCGGAAGCATTCAGAAAAAAAAGATAAAGATTATTTGGGTAAATAAGTCTGTCGGACACTCTCTCCTGACAGTTTTGGACCCACGATGGCTGATTGACATATCAAATTTCGTCTCCTTCGTCTCCAATTTTCGGTTGTTGTACATGTGAATACGAAAAAGATATTGTTAGAAAGAGAGGAGTGATAAGAGGAGGGGCCACCGCCCCGACTATCATAGTGTTGAAGACGTTGTTGAAGATGAAGACGTCGTCCTATGATCAATCGACTCGATCCGCTCCTTCTCTTCCATGCCTTCCTTCTTTTCCCTCTATGTATACATGGTGTCAGTTCGGTTCTCGTTTTGAACAGGACTGTGATGATACAAGAAGAAGAAGGAGAGGGTGGAGGAGGAAGAGGAGGAGGCGAGGAACGAAGTGATGATAAGCTATTAGGCAGAGATAATCTGATACCCGAAAAGCTTTTTTGTGTAGTTCTCAAGGCGATTTCTATCAATTTGAATTATTTATACTTCCTCCTCTTACAGTAATCCATTTGAGCACTCCTCCTACACCTGACCGAAAGTTCTTAGTTTGCAGCTTTTCTTATTTCCTCATTTGACCATATCTGAGCTCTACAAACCCTAAATTCTTTGCTCCCAATCTATTAGATTTTCTTATTTCCTCCTTCGATTGAAACCACTATCTGCCTTCTGTTTGGCCTCCTAATCTCTTAAGACACCATCAATCCATATATCCCATTGACCTAATTAGTAATAGATACTTTCGATATCTGAATGAATGAACCAGTATTGAAAACCGTCCAAATTCTGACCTCTACTTCATCTGAACCGTATGACTTTTTGATTTTCTTGAACCCCTTTTTTTCTCGTTCTCTGAACTGCCTGATTGAACTCAACAACGTGATTTTCATGTTGGTTAGGTACAGCTTTTTTTGATCTGACCATCCTAGATTTTAGTTTTCATTCTTGGTTTTTTATCGATTTCCGTCTTCTTTCCAAAAATCAGTTCCTAAAGGTTCTTCCTTCATTTGCACACGCCCCGCTTTCCCCAGTAAAGGAGAGAAGCCAGAAGGGAAGTCGCGGCATGAGATTGCGAAGAGCTCATACATATGATGAGGTAATTATTGTACTTGGCGCTGACCCTAAGAAAATTTTATTCGAAATCGGAATTCTAGGCTCGTAAGCTTATCAAAATGTAGATCTCGGCGACTTCTATATGTTCAAAGGCATGCCGGGGTCCGGTCACTCTAGCCGGTCCTGCACGGTGATTCCAAGATTCCGGACGTGTAGAACTCGCCGAGATCCACATTTTGATAGGTTTATAAGCTCACATTTTGAAGAAATTTATCGCAGGATCCGGGCCGATCCAGATTGAATTGTGAAGAAAAAGGTGTGGCGATCAAATTTTGATCTGATTTGGATCTTGTCGAATTAAAAATAAAAACAACTGTTCGAAGAAATTTTGACTTTTTTTCGAGATTTCAAAAATAAAAACAAAAAATAATTGATCTCCTAAACTACCAATTAACCGAAAATAAACAATGACGAATCCGTTAAAATCAATCCAACAAAACAAATGACGAGAAGAAAACCATAACTTCAAAGAAACTCATGTGTAAATTCCGCATGACCTTCCTCTTTCGTTTCGTTTTCTAAATTCAAAAAACTGACCAACATCGCATATGTTTTTTCGTCTGACCGTCTGCCTGTTCGCCGAAAAACTATTCTCATCTCGGCGTTTCGGAAGTGGTAACCTAAAAAATTGAAGTAAGAACAGAGAAACAAAAAACTTCTCTAATGCTGTATTTCTCATCTACATCAGTCTCATTGATTATTTTTAGCGGGTTTTATTGTGACTGAAAATATTAAAAAGAAATAAATATGCCCATTATTGCTATTATTCTTGTCGTTTGTTTTGTCGGTAGACTAATTGTCTATTTTTGGAAACGGGAACCAAAAGGGGAGGTCGTTAAAAAGGTTTGTTTGGGTTTTAAGTTTGGAGGGGAAGGAACGGAAAAAATTTGAGGACATTTCTGGAAAGTACTATCATACGTTTTTTTCAGGATGCTAAAGAGTTTGGCTGCAGTCTTGGCGACCTTCGCGGACTCATGGAGGCTCGCGGAGCTGAGGCGATAGTTCGGGTAAGTTAGACGAGCATCCGAGGATCCACAGGATTCTAGAATTTGTATTATCTCCTCATCTGTAATTCGTTTGCTCATTCACAAAAAAGGGCACTTCGTTCCAGTTTTTATGGCACTTTTAATGTCAATTTTTTTTCGTGTACAACCCTGACACACCCAAAACACTTGGAAGAATCCATTCCGTCTTCCCACAACCCATAAACTCATTTCACCATAAAAACACTCGAAAGTGCAAGCGTCAGACTCCTAACTTCAGATTCAGAAGATCGAAAACGAATTTTGCAATCGCGATTCGATCTGATATCAAATTGTAATGAATCAACGTTGCACTTGTTTTTTTCAAATTTCGAATCTAAAAAGTTCAAAATTCTGTTCCTTACCAGTCTGCCCACGTCATTCTGATTTGTGACACTTTATCTCTTCTCTCTCACACGCTTCCCTTTTTCATCTTCTTCTTTTTTCTTCTCACCTGCTGACCGTACTACAACACAGTTGCCAACTGATATGTCTAAAACAATACAATAAATAATCAGTTGGGGCGACACGTCGGCCGGCCTTGAGTGAAACAGAGAGAGAGAAGACAAAAGAAAAGAATAGGCTGGAAAGTTTCGAGTGACCTATAACTTCTTTTTTTCGAAATTATATGATAAACAGATGAGATGTAATACATATAGTCAGCTGATTTGTGTCAAAAGTACACTTTCTTCATTCTTTTCAGCTGTCGACAGAACACGAAGGAGTCGAGGGACTATGCAAGAAGCTGAAAACTGACTCGTTGGTCGGTCTAAGTGGAGAGCAAGCGGATCTCGATAAGCGACGACATGTCTACGGAGCCAATACTATCCCACCGGCCAAATCCAAGGGCTTTGTGCGGCTCGTTGTCGATGCCTGCAAGGTTTGTTTTCTGGAAATTTCAATGGGAACTCATCAGGGCTGTCAAATCGGGCCGCGGCCGTTTTTGTATCTCGCTTCCTAGCGGTCGGATCTTTTCGATGCAAGAGGCGGCCTTGTAGTGCACAAAAAATTATGCATTCTGGTAAAAAGACGGCCCGGAATTTGTTATCCGCGGCCGACTTATAGCAAAAAGCCGCGGGCCGCGGCCGGCCGTCTGACAGCCCTGGAACTCATGCAATTAGTCGGTTTGCGCAGCTGCTAGGGTTTTGAGCAGTGATCGTCTTCGATCGGTTTCGGACCCTGAATAGACATTTTTTGAGCTGAAATAGACTGAAAGGGTATGTATAAAAACAAAAATTATCCGGGTAGTTTTGCCCAATTTTAAGCTTTTCGTTGCTAAGTTTAGGCTGTTTCAGACAATTTTTAATTTTTGCTACCCACGTTCTCTCAATTTCGGTATCTTTAAGGGCCTAAATCCAGTCTTGAAAAATTTTCAAAAACCTTCACTTCAGGCTGTTAGGACTTTTTTTTGCTAGAGGAAATTCTCTATCGATCTGTCCAAACTCCATAGAAATTGTTTTAACTGCTCCTGCGCTGTGGAAAGAGACAGAAATTTCTGATTCCATATAGTGAATGTTTTTCAGGACCCAACTCTCATCATCCTGGTACTTTCCGGCTTTATCAATTTAGCTCTATCATTCTACGAACCGACATCGGCGGCTGAAGACGCCACCCAACATCTGGTCAACGCGACGACGGCGGCTATTCTCGCCAACGGAACCTTCTTTACCACCACCGAAGCACCATCTGAAGGACACGGAACCGCATGGATTGAAGGCGTTGCTATTCTTCTTTGCGTCATTGTCG
The DNA here is from genome assembly GCA_000143925.2 of Caenorhabditis brenneri. NCBI lineage: Eukaryota > Metazoa > Nematoda > Chromadorea > Rhabditida > Rhabditidae > Caenorhabditis > Caenorhabditis brenneri. The sequence continues at coordinate 171,195 of GL379931.1, read as the reverse complement.
TCGTCTTGGTCACCGCTGTCAACGATTATTCGAAAGAACGACAGTTTAGAAGTTTGCAGGTTAGTGAATCAAGGGATTTGGTGCAAAGAATCATTTTTTAACTTTTAGGAAAAGATTGAAACCGGTCAAAAGTTCTCAGTTATTCGTAACGGAGAGGCTATCGATGTTCCCGTCTCTGATCTGGTAGTCGGTGACATTGCACGTGTCAAGTACGGAGATCTTCTTCCTGCCGATGGATTTGTGATTCAGAGTAATGATTTAAAGGTAACTCCTACTATTTCAGTACAATTTCTAACAAAATTCTAATTCAGATCGATGAATCCTCCCTCACCGGAGAATCTGATCACATCAAAAAAAGCGTCGAATCGGATCCAGTACTTCTCTCAGGAACCTATGCAATGGAAGGGTCTGGAAAAATGGTGATCACCGCTGTCGGAGTCAACTCGCAAACTGGTATCATTATGACTCTTCTTGGAGCCGGAAAAGCTGGAATCGATGATGATGACTCTACTTCTACCTCATCTAGCTCTTCTTCTTCGTCCAGTTCATCCGGAAGCTCATCCAATGCCACATCCGACAGCTCGAAATCTGGAGATGATGACTTGACTGCTAAATCCGTTCTTCAAGCCAAACTCTCTAAACTGGCTCTTCAAATCATCTATTGTGGAACTACCATTGCTGTCATCGCTCTGATTGTCTTGATCACTCGCTTCTGTATTGAGCACTACGTTGTCGAAAAGAACGAATTCTCATTGGTTGATATTCAAATGTTCGTCAAATTCTTCATCATCGCCGTCACCATCCTGGTCATTTCCATTCCTGAAGGTCTCCCATTGGCTATTGCTCTTGCTCTCACCTATTCTGTCAAGAAGATGATGCACGATAACAACTTGGTCCGTCACTTGGACGCCTGTGAGACAATGGGAAATGCCACGTCGATTTGCTCTGATAAAACTGGAACTCTCACCACCAACCGAATGACTGTTGTTCAATCTTACATCAATGGGAATCATTACACCAGTCAAGAAACTCAACCGCATGGAGCCAACCTTCCAGGAATCACTGGTCCGGTGCTCATGGAAGCCATTTCTGTGAACTCCGCCTACAATTCGATGATCGTGGAGCCAACAAAAGTTGGTGAGCAAGTTCAACAGCTCGGAAACAAGACAGAATGCGGTCTTCTCGGGTTTGTCAACCGTCTTGGAGGAGACTATGCTGCCATCAGAAAGAAGTTCCCAGAGCACGACCTAACCAAGGTCTACACCTTCAACTCTTCCCGTAAATGCATGATGACTGTGGTTCCATACGCTGAAAACGGACAGAACATTGGATACCGTGTCTATTGTAAAGGAGCATCGGAAATCGTTCTTGGCAGATGTACCTATCTCATTGGATCCGACGGAAAACCACATCCACTTACCAGTGATCGTCTGAAGGAGATCACCTCCACAATCATCCATGAAATGGCAAACAATGGACTCAGAACTATCTGTGTCGCTTACAAGACATTCATCAAAAAGGGAACGAGAGAACTGGAGAAAACAGAGGTAGGGGTCTTATCAATTGACGTATCATTTCAGATGTAATCTCTGAACTGTTGTATTTTAGGTTCATATACTTTTTTGTGTTAATATCTCCCCTAATTAGTAACATTTTGAGACTAAAAATCAGAGAATCATCACATCAGAAATTGTATTTATCAACACTATCCCCTCTCTATCTAGTGAGTGTCAGTAGTTTTCTCCTTCTTATTCTCCTAGTTCGCCGAAACAGGATCCCTTTCTTTTTCTCTGTTTCTGATCTACTTTCTTCCCGCCCTTTCCTTTTCCAAATCAAATCAAACTTTGGCTTTTCTTGCAGATTGAATTCGCCGAAGAGTCGGATATCGAGTGGGACGATGAGGAAGCTATGTACCAAAACTTCACCGGAATCGCCATCTGCGGTATTCAGGATCCAGTTCGTCCGGAGGTTCCAGTCGCCATTTCGAAATGTAAAAAGGCAGGAATAACTGTGAGAATGGTCACTGGAGATAACATCATGACCGCTAGAGCCATTGCAATGTCGTGTAAAATCTTGGAGCCCGGAGAGGATTTCTTGGCTCTCGAGGGAAAAGAATTCAATGAGCGTATCCGAGATGAGAATGGAAAGGTTTCACAGGCAAAACTTGATGAGATCTGGCCACGTCTTCGTGTTTTGGCACGTGCTCAACCAGCTGATAAGTACACTTTGGTCAAGGGAATCATCGATTCAAAGGCCACAACTCAAAGAGAAATCGTCGCTGTAACTGGAGACGGAACCAATGATGGACCTGCTTTGAAGAAGGCTGATGTTGGATTTGCCATGGGAATCGCTGGAACTGATGTGGCTAAAGAGGCTTCTGATATCATTTTGACTGATGATAACTTCACTTCAATCGTTAAGGCTGTGATGTGGGGAAGAAATGTCTACGATTCGATCTCTAAATTCTTGCAATTCCAACTCACTGTCAACGTTGTCGCTGTCATAACTGCATTCATTGGAGCCGTCACTGTCTCGGATTCCCCTCTGAAGGCTGTTCACATGCTTTGGATCAATCTTATCATGGACACTCTTGCCTCGTTGGCTCTTGCCACTGAACAACCAACTGATGAATTGCTCGAAAGAAAACCGTACGGGCGTAAGAAGTCACTCATCTCCAGAACCATGGTTAAGAACATTCTCTGTCACGCCATCTACCAACTTATCATCATCTTTGTCATCTTCTTCTATGGAGACACCATCTTCGGAATTCCAACTGGCCTCTATGCTCCACTCTTTGCACCACCATCCCAACACTTCACTCTTGTCTTCAATGCATTCGTTATGATGACTGTATTCAATGAAATCAATGCCCGTAAGGTGCACGGAGAGCGTAACGTCTTCAAGGGATTGGTTGCCAATCGTGTGTTCTGTGTCATCTGGATCACCACATTCATCGCTCAAATCATCATCATTCAATTCGGAGGTGCCTGGTTCTCCACTCATCCACTCACTCTTCAACAATGGATCGTTTGTCTTCTTCTCGGATTTTCCACTCTCATCTGGGGACAAATCGTTGCCACCATCCCATCGAAGAAGTTGCCAAAGACCTGGAAGGTTGGAAAGGGAGACGTGCAGCCAGCCAAGCTTCACATCAACGGAGACTACAATGTTCGTGCTCGTTCTCGTGCTCTCACTCTTCGCAGATCTGGAAAATCGTTGTGGATGAGAGGAATGTTCATCATCGGAAACCATCTTCGTGTGCTCCGTGCCTTCGGAATGGAGAAGAGCGAGAAGGCTGCTTTCGGACGTACTGCTCCAGCTATGACTGCTGAAGCTGCCGAGCGTTGGCGTGCCAGTTACCGCAAGTACCGTCATCAGAAGCATCAAGAGAAGAGTGAGTTTGTTTCTTTTACCTCAAAGGCGCATGAATAAAATTTGAATTTCAGAAGCCGCCGCCGAGACCGCTGAATCCGTGAAATCCGCCGACTGGGCCAAGGAGCAGAAGGAGAAGAGAAAGACGTTCAAACAGATCAAACAGGTTGCACGTGGAAAGAGTGTCGACAAAGAATCCAAGGTATAATTCTGACTTTTTTCCATTTTCTTCTTCTAAATCTCCAATTTTCAGCATCACAAGAAAAGGAAGGATCAAACGAATGTCGATATGGAAGACATTGAGCTCAATTAGATAGTCTCTCAATAGAACCTTAGTGTATACCCCTCTCCATAGATGCTTTCTTCGCTCCCGCGCATCTGCTTTCTCATTTCTCATCATCATCTCTTATGAATTTTAAATCCCCCCCCCCCCTCAAACTGTGCTGTAAAATGTGTGTAAAAGCGTGTAGAAACATGACCAAACATATCCAGAATTCATTCTTTTGGGTTCTCAATATCCGGTTTTCGACGACCGAATTGGGATACTTTTAAAACTTCACATCATCATCATCCCTACCTTCTCATGTTCTTTTTTCTTGTTTATATATTCGAAAGCTTCTCTTTTTTGTTATTTTCTTTTCTTAAAACCCCTAATTTGATGAGCCTCCCATCTAAAATTTTCATCCGACCCCCGCAAAAATCATTTAGCGCTTCAGCTAAAGGTGCAGCTCCTCTTACCCTGCTTTTTCTGTAATTTTCTGAAATTTTGACATTTTCTTCTGTCCCCCTCTCTCCTGAAGACTGTATACTTTATCAATGTGTCTTCCCCTCCCCCTCTCACAATTCACTCCTCAAACTTATCAAAAATAAAGTATAGGGTAACCAAAAATACCCCATGAACAACTGGCGAAAATAAAAAATCTTGTATTGTTTTTCCGATTTTTTCACAGTTTAGAATTGATCTGATCATCACAAGAAAGGTAAACATGAACTGAAGTTCAAAAAGTGTTCGTGTTTACTCTTCCAATGCTACCTAATCTCCTACTTTCACGTCATTTTGTTGACAAACTGACCCATTAGTCGAGCCGTGAAGTGCTCCTGACCACTGGGAAAACGAACATCTGACACTGATGTTTTGCGAGAAAATAAATAAGGAAGTTTACCCAGACTTGGTATAAAAATGACCCTGATGCTAACACATCAGAAAAATGAAGATTCAATTGGCTATCCTTCTTATTTTTGCTCTTTTCCTCTGTGATTTCGTATCAGCAGAGTCTGAAAAAACATCTGAAATCGTCGGAAGAAAGAAGTTCGGTCGTCATGGAAATGGAAACAAAATGAATCGTCCGGAGAGGAAAAATGTGGAGAAGAGGTGACAAATATTTACAGCATTGTTAGTTTAAGCCAAATCATTTCCAGATCCCGATTCCCACGGCGTCTTCAGCATGGCAACGGAGGCTTCAGAACCACCAATAGAATGGAGATGAATCGTCCAGGACCTAGATAAAGTTTGATTGTTTTCATGTATATATTCGGAAGATTTATAAATATTTCATGGATATTTACAGTTTTTGGAAGTTATTGGTTTTTTTTTATTTGAAGGGAAGTTGACAAAAATAGGAGGTCAGCTGGATTGGTCCCGGATTTCTGGGTATTGTGTAGACGCTCTTTAAGCCACCAACTTGGGTTTCGATAGATATCTGTTCTATATACCGGAAGATCTGCCTGTGTATCTGCCGAGCACTTATCACTGTATAACCGAAAAATAGTATAGAACCAAAAATTAGTCAATGGAAAAAATTGAATCATTCGGAGTGAAAAAATGGAGAAGATGTTGTCGTTTCGTACTGAATCTATCAAATTCAGTAGCACTAATGACTTCAGAACCACAGTGAAAAATCATCCAGATGAAGTTTGATTGTTGTCATGTGCTGTTTCAAAAGGTTCATGAAACATCGGATAGGTGTTTGCATTTACTGCCTTTTTTTTTGTTTGGTTTTAAATAAGGCTAGTATCTTAATGACAGCGCAATTTCAACAACAAATTCAGCCATGAGAACATTTTTTCAACGTTTTCTAATGGGAAGCAAGCTAATGGGAAATTATTCCTGTTTTTCGTGGTTTATATAACTGTCTGGGTTTTCTGAAAGTGATCTCTATTGATAACTTCAGCACTATTGAATCCGAATAGTTCAACAACTGCCCGGATGTTATATTATCGATGGAGTGAGGCGATCTGTGAATTTCAAAAAAAAACCAACAAGTCACCAAATCTCTAAACAATTGAAAACAAATAAACAGGAAAAGGAAGTTGAGTCAAGTGCTTACCACTAAGTTTTTTTCTGTTATAAAAACCCAGTTTATTCGTTTCCCATCAACAATGAAGCTACTTGTTCTTATTTCGCTCCTTGCTCTGTTTACTGTGAGCCTTGCCTTTATGGATCCCATAATCTCTGGTAGAGAAGCAGGTGGTAAATGGCGATCAGGCCCATTTGCGAAAAATAATCTGTGAGTTGGCTACGAAACTTTGTTGACATGAAAAGTTTTACAGCAAACGCTTTCCTCGTTCCATCTTCCTCCCAACTACTCCTTCGCCATGGCAAAAACGACGAACCTTAACAATTGGATGAAATATTTCAAATAAAATTTTTATTTCCGAACATGTGAACCTTCGATTTTTCGTATTTGTTCGACAATAAATTTGAGTTCTTGGTATTCAAATGCGTGGGTCATCAATCTAAAATACCGTTTATAGATTTGTTTGTTTGCCTAAACCTAGTATAAATTGCCAAGGTAGAACCTTGGTAGATCAGAAACGAAGATGAAACTTCAATTGGTTGTCCTTCTTATTCTTGCTCTTTTCTTGTGTGACCAAGTGTCAGGGTAAGCTTCTGCCTCGATAAACTAACCTAGTTATTCAAAAATTATCGTTTTTCAGATTGCGTTTCCGTCGTGGAAATGGAAATGGGAACGCCAATGGCAGCGGAAAGTCAGATGGAAGTGGAAGAAAAATTAAATATGGACACGGCGATGGCAATGGCAATGGCAATGCTAATGGAAGTGGAGATGGAACTGGAAGAGGAAGGAAATAAATTTCCGTTGACTCATTCAAGATTTTCATCACAAAACTTTTCGAACTAAAATATTGGATACTGTATCTTTTTGTGGCAATAAAACTGTTGATCTGTTTGTTCAACCATCGAATTTTGAAGTTTGGCTTTTTGTAAAGATGACACAGCCGGAGTTCGTGGATTATATCACGGGTGGCATTGCCGGAAAAGGAAGGCAGAGAAAATTCCTGCCCTGTCTCCTGCTTTACACAGTTTTTTTCTATGTTTCTTGTTAAACCCCTCGCCCACGAATACGAGAGCCCACGGTTTCTGTCATCGTTGGCCTTTTGAACTTAACACAATGTTTACAGTTTTATTTGTTTGCTCAACACCAGTATAAATTGCCAAGGCAGAGCCTTGTTGGATCAGAAACGAAGATGAAACTTCAATTGGTCGTCCTTCTCATTCTTGCTCTTTTCATGTGTGACCAAGTGTCAGGGTAAGCTTCAATAAATTAACCTATTAACTTGTACCTTTATTTCTTCAGTGCCAACGGATATGGCAACGGGAATGCCAATGGAAGAGGAAATCCGGATGGAAGTGGAAGAGGATATAACTATGGAAGAAACTACAACGGCAATGGGAATGGGAATGCTAATGGAAATGGAGATGGAAGTGGAAGAGGAAAATAAACTACTCGGATCGTTTCTCGTTGATTCATTAAGTAGTATTCATCATTTCTATTACCGTAGTCCCTTTTGAATCACGAGATGAAATAAATATTCATATGGCACATACTCTGATTCATTTGATCTGAAATATGCTTTCAGATCTGCTCTCCCTTTGTTCTTGCTCTATTAGGGTCAAATCTTGGTCGAAAGTAGACCTCCTCTTGTCAAAGCCAGTCGGATAAAAATCAAGGCGGGAAGGCTGTCAGATTCCTATCAAGGGCTCGACAACTCATAATCAGACGCTTCTCGACCTCTGCTTGTTTATCTTTGTTTGCCTCTGATGAATCTGTAACAAATTATTGCCGAAGAGGATCCAATCTTTCCTTCAGATTCTGCACAACGGCAATAAGAAAACAAAGCACAAATCTTGAGTCTCAGAAAACTGTATTTTCAAGCAATGTCTAAATTATATGAACCGGATACCAATAAACTAGAATGTTATTCTTTAATGGATGAATTCGCCGAGTTTCACCAATTTTCACCAGTCTGATCATGTTATTGGCATGTTAAGTTTTTTCAATAAATTAGAACGTGAGTGAAACAGAAAATTTTGAATACAATTCTTATTTCCGGAATATGTGAACCTTTGATTTTTCATATTTGTTCAATAATAAATGTTGAGTTATTGGTATTCAAATTCGTGGGTTATCAATCTAAAATATCGTTTATAGGTTTGTTTGTTTGCCTAAACCTAGTATAAATTGCCAAGGTGAAGCCTTGCTAGATCAGAAACGAAGATGAAACTTCAATTGGTTGTCCTTCTTATTCTTGCTCTTTTCTTGTGTGACCAAGTGTCTGGGTAAGCTTCTGTCTCAATAAACTAACCTACTTATTCGAAAATAATCGATCTTCAGATTGCGTTTCCGTCGTGGAGAAGGGAATGGAAACGCCAATGGCAGCGGAAAATCAGATGGCAGTGGAAGAAAAATTAATTATGGACGCGGCAACGGCTATGGGAATGGGAATGCTAATGGAAAAGGAGATGGAACTGGAAGAGGAAAATAAATTACTCTGATTATTTCTCGTTGATTCATAGCAGTTTTCAACATTTTTATTACCGTATTCCTTTTTGAATCACGAGATGAAATAAATATTCATATGGCACATACTCGATATCATTTGATCTGAAATAAGATTTCAGACCTTCTTTCTTTTTGTCTTGGTCTGCAAATCTTGGGCAGAGGTAGGCCTTTTTGTATGTCATTGTCAAACACCAGTCGGATAGGAATCAAATCATGGCTGTAGGCTGTCAGATCTCTATTAAGGGCATTTGCTTGTTCATCTTTGCTTACCTCAGACGAATCTCTGACAAAGAGGATCCAACGAGAGTTCTCATCTTCAGGTTCTGCTCAAAGGCGTCAAGAAAAAAAAACAGCACAAACCTTGAGTCTCAGAAAACTATATTTTCAAGCAATGACCGAAATATAAGAACCCGATGCCATAATGCGATCTGGGATGTTATACTTTTATAGATAAATTTTCCAATTTTCACCAACTGAACTAAGGGGGAATAGAAGACAAACTTTGATTGATACTGACATGTGAAGTTGTTTCAATAAATTAGAATGTGAAAGAAACAGAAAAAAAACTGATAGTTGATAATAAACATGATGATCTACTGGTAGGAAACTGTACTCAATTCATCGGAGAGGGACACATTCAATAAGGAATCCCAATTTCAATCAAATGAGCAGCTATAATCCAAGATAAGACACTCGAAAGTTGTTTAGCAAGACTATGTTACCGTTGATCCTCTGATCTTCATTCTCAAGAGATTTTTATTGTTCTTTCCTTTTGTGAAGAAAGTAAATAAAGAGAGGATCTTACCAAAAACAATCATTCAAGTGACTTGGTAATAGGGAAGTGATATGACCACCTAGCAGTATAAAAACCACGAAGGAGAAATCTTGAACATCATTCAAAATATGAATATCAACCTTCCATTCCTTTTGGTCATCTTCCTGATTCTTACGACTTCAGTGGTTGCCAAAGGTCGACCGGGAGGAGGGGGGAAAGGAGTAAGTATATTTTTCTGTGAGAACTTCAGGAAAATTCACTTTTTCAGAGACCAAAGCCCAGACCGAGGCCGAGCCCTAGCAGGCCAATTTTGGAAATCGGTGCTAAGTGAGTTTCAGAAAGAAAAAATCTACCTTTTAGCTCTCAAAAGTCCATTAATTTTACAGACTCCGTTTTCCGCCTTGATTGAAAGTCAGTCAAATTTCGGACATAATAATTCTCTTGATGTTGTAATTTCATTTAACCTGTGTTTCTGGTCTTGATGGCTCATACCGAAGAAAGTTTGAATAAACCTTTTTTCAATCGAAGAAATGTCACAGCTTCATAATATTTTGTTTTTACCCAACAAACGTACAGCTCATTTCTTTTGTAATCTTCGTTTAGAATGAAAAGTTACCTAAACAAACAAACAATGCTAAAACTCAAAACACTCATTTTCGTGACTTTGGCTTTGAAAGAACTACTTTAAAAAGAATTCTCAAAAACGACTGCAGAACCATTTCTTCAAAATGAAGCTCCACTTTTTCCTGCTCCTGATTATTTGTCTAGTTTTTATGGATACCATTTTTGCTGCTCCAGCTGTTAGAAAAGTGAGCTCTAAATTTCAACTGGTAGAACCTAGCGAATTTCAGAGAGTAATTACAAAGACTGTTACAAGAGCAAGAAAGATTCCAACACCGCGATCGAAGCCAATTACGAAACCAGCGCCTATCCCAAGATCCAAGCCGGTTACGGTACCAAGTCGAGTTCCAAAGGCACGGCCGAAATTCTAGAATTCTGATAAAACTATCTTTGTTTTAATGTTAATGAAGAAATAAAGGTTTCTGATCTCTTGTACTCTTGTTATCTGTTCAAGTGAAACTGAACAAACAAAATGTGTTTGTAGAAAATCAATTCGTCTTGTTGTCAAAAATGAAATTCTCACTCGCTTTCACCTCGTTTATTTTAATAATAATCTTCTGTATTTTGACATCTGCAAATTATGATAAAGACATTGGAGTTGTTGGGAAAAAGGTAGATCTGCATCAAAAATCTCATGTAAAATGGTATTTTATAGAAGTTCAATCGACCTGGAAAGCCTGTGAAAAACGGAGGAACAATAAGGTGAACCTTTAAAAACCCGGATTTGTTGAAAAATTAGTTACTGTTTTCAGACATCGTGAAAAAGAAGCAGCTTTAACTACAAGTTACTGAGTAGCTTGGAATCGTATCTATGATTCATTTTTCTCCTGAATTTTAATTATATTGTTTGGTAAATAATTGTGAACCAATATTGAATACTTTGTATTTTTATCAGATTAAATTACCACACTCAACAATTAGAACGCCTCTGATTGACCAAACTAAAAAAAAAGAGAAAAGTAACTGAGCAAATAGTTCAAAATCAGAAAAGGAACCATTGTTTATTTTGAGGATGAGCAGATTACTTTGAGATTATAAAAAGAGAAGCGATCTGTGTTAGTTACTTTACAAGTTCACTATCAGTAGCCAATAAAATGAGGTGCAGTTTACTATATATTTTTATCGCTGTGATTTTGACAGTTGACTTCGTTAGCTCGGCCTTACATGTAAGGATAGAATAAATTATTATCAAGAGAAAATGTTTTTAGGGCAATTTGGGAAGAGCTTTTCAATGGGCTCAACAGATAAGAAACGAACGAAGGCAGCCAGTTAGGTTTGTTTTTTTTCAATGCTGAAGCTTGTTGAAATTAGGACTGCCTTGAGCTATTTCATGAGCTGAAAGGTGACGTTCAGTCAATTCTACAACGCAGAATTCAGTGCGCGTTTTGTTCCTAGTGGAGCGATGACTTGTTCAGGCAGTCTAAGACAAACGTTTTGCTAAATGGATTTTCTAGCTAAAGGTCGGGTAGATAAACGTTTCTAATGCATAACATCGAACCTATAATTAACCTATAATAGAGGTAGACCCAGTAGGATAGAGCTCGGTTGTGTTTGGAATCATGAAAAAATACGGTTAACTAGTGCGGTTATTCACGCGAAAAGTCACGTTTCGGCTGTATCTCTAATCTTTAATTCTCTATTACAAAATTTATCTCATGATTACTTTATGAAACTCAAATTCGCTTGTCGTTCCCGACTGTACTTCCATGAAAGGATTCCGAAATTCTTACTCGAGAATAGAACGAACGCGTTATGTTTGCCTGCGAAAATCAACTGAAAAAAAGGCACCGATATCAATTTTCAGAGAATTCGTTGGCTCGGTAAACTACGGCGGCGGATTCCGAAATCCCACATCCTCTGGGTTTCGAACTGGTCGTTCGGTTCCTAACGGTTTCACTGTTCTTCCATCAATTCGGGGTAAACGTTCTTGGCTCCCTCTCATCAGAAAACCCGCTCAGTGATATGTTCCCAAGCTTTACGCATTTTCATAATTAATTCTCTTCCTCTCTTTTTCAACCAATAAATCTGTTTGCCACCTCAGAAACTGAGAAACAGCAAAGAAAAAGTGATAGGCGAAAGACAACTGTTGGGGCTTCGAACCACGCGAGCAAACCGCAGAGAAAAAAAAGAACTCGATGCTAAATGATTCAGTGATTTATGTGAAAAACGAGGAATGATGATGAGGAGAAATGGCATTTTGAAAAGGTGTTGCTGGGCAGAATGAAAGATAAACTTTTTGTAGTTCATTTTAATAAATTAACATGATTCGGTGGCGTTTTCTTTCAAAAAACCATGCAAAGCATGAAGGGAAAACTGGAACAAAAAAGATAAATGTATATATAGGACAAGAAAATAGTTTTTGGTGGTGAGGAAAATAATAAAAAATAGATTTCTGTACTTTTGTCTGGTGAGAAGATTCGATGGGGAAGAAAGGCCGGGCAGGAAATGTGTGGATCATAAAACAGAGAACAGAAAACGAGGAAGCTTATTACACATATTAGAATTGAGCCAAAATGAGAAAAAAAGTGTGGGGTATTGATTATTTTTATGGGGGAAAACATAGCTACTAAATATTCTACATGTTTCTTTTTGGAAATGTTTTTATATCACAGAAAAAAAAAATGGAAAATCGGCGGGTAATTAATTTTAAAGTTTTTCGAGGTTTTTTCTGACAAAGAGAATTCTGCTACAGCCCCATACTTTGAAATTTCATCAAAGTCCAAGGGGTTATAACAGAATTCTTTTGAAAATAAAAACGTCGAAGACTTTAAACGTGTTTAAAAAATAGAGTTCAGTTAATGGCGGCGTGGGTCATCGGTGGGAACGATGACTCGTCCATCGAGGTGAAGCTATAATTTGTGATAGGGAAGTATCCCTGGGCTCCCAGCATATTTCCTTTCATCCACACATTCGTCGGATCCACATCCAATCCGGAGAAGCTGTTCGAGCCGGAGCTCATATTGAAAAGCTGCTTCGAATCGTCGTTCTCCTTCTTCACTCGGCGTTGTCCTTTCGATGAGAGCTTGCGGTTACGTGTCTGGATACCGTCCTTCTTCATAGCCATTGGACGTTCGACCTAAACAAAAAATAATAAATTTACAATCTACAAGTGGTTGGTTGTAATTGGCAGTAAATTTTTCAATGCCTTCCGTAAAACAATCAGAGCACTAATTATTTATTGCAGCCATTGACAGACCAATAATGACCTATAAACTGTCGGCTCAACTAAACAGTTGCATCATAAAACTCTAGAAACTATTTTTACCGCGGAGGGGATCGCTATGAAATAATAGGTCTAATTATATTTCTTCCGACTAAAGGATCGTTAAGAAAACAGTGAGAAAATAAACGCCATCAATCATGACACTCTTCAGTAGAAGGAGGTCCGTTATCTCGGCGGCATCGCGGTAAATGTTTTGCTTTCTGCGTTTTTTTCTGGCGTAAGGTGGGGGGAAGTAATTACATGCCGGAGGAGAAGGAGGAGGTAAAAACGGGATGATACGATAAGAAGAAGAAGGTTAAAAGGCATCCACTAAACGTTGCGCAACTCTTTTTCGCGCAACCAATTTGTCGGGCGGTGAGCTGGTTTTGATCCGATAGAGATACGGACTTTTATGGATCAGTTGGTTTTGTTTCTAATAAAACCAGCCGCTTTAAGTGAACCATTCACGGTATTTGAGAGAGAGTTTGATGCGGTGTAAATTGTGCATGGTACGGTAATCGAAAAATTGGCCTCAATAAATTACGCTAGAACAAACTCAAAATGAAAAACCCGCTCAAAAGTCGACGTGAATGAAGCATCAAGGCCCAGCGAGCTCTATATTCGAAAACAGTGCTTACCTTATGAAGTTTGTAGTAGAGACCACAAGCATTGCACACTGGATGTCCTTCTCCATTCCGTCTCCACAGTGTCGTGTTGTTCGTGTGGCAGTTGACGCACTCGATTCCGGTCCGTTTTTGAGCGTTCTGCTGATAAATATTAAGAAATTAGAATATTGTTTTTTGAAGAAATGTGCTAGACGGTCTAATAAAGCTTGAAGACGCGGCAAAGGTTCCATTACGAAGTAAAATTTACTGCGTATTTTTAAATTTAAAAAGGAAAACGAAGCGCTTGTGGAACCTGCTCCGACACGACGATTCTCGGATAAAAGTGAAAACTAAAGGTGACGAGAGAATCGGAGGAATGTGTGAATTTATTGCCGAGCGAAGTCAATCCCTCTTCTCATCATTTTCTTCTGTCAATTTGACAACCATGACACGACTTTTGTCGGCGGCGACGCCGTCTACCGTATCTCTCTTCTCCTCCGCCATGAAGAAACGTTTGAATTTCAGAAGTGTAGAAGGAGAGGAATGAGGAAAAAGAGGCAAAAAGATAGAGATGGTTATCGCTCATTTCGGTCCCTCTTGTTTTCCCTGGCGACGACGATGAAGAAACAGAAGAAGAAGGAGTAGAAGAAGAAGAAGACGAAAACGACAAATTTTTGGTAGTGATGCAGAAAGTGAAGAATTCGTCTTCGATTCGGAAAATAAAAATGTAGACAAGAAGAGAGACTACTGTAAATTTAGAGAGATGGGTGAACTTCTAAAAACGAGAATTTGCATCTCGAAAATCGAAATGATCCGTGATCCAGGATCCAAAGTCTAGTTTCTAGGGTTCTGCCGGGTATGGGAAGAGTTCTAAGGAAGCAGAGCAACATAAATGACTTGTGAACCAGTGTTAGGCGGCTACAAGTTGTCAGATTGGCGAGTTGGCGAAGAAGCTGTTGCCGCACAGTTTCAGAACAGAGAAGTTCTGAACTTCAGAATTTCGGCCCCTATGCTCACTGAATACCCACTCCTAATCTACTCTGCTCAAATGTCCTATTTCGTAACCTATCAAACTGGTACATCACTCAAAAAGTTACTTCTTCTATTGCGCCATCCGAAACTCTTCGTGTCACATATTATGAAATACCGTCTCTAGATGGTCCTTGCCTGCCTATGCAATACCCCCAATTTGTCATCATCAATAAGGTAGTATTCTGATCAATTGCTCAACGAACCTTCAACTCGCCCCCAAAACTAGATCTTATCATACATATTTCTAACCTCTCGAGCGGAGAAAATATACCTACGCGGCCCGACGGTCTTCTAATAAAAAGACACATTCGGAGAGTCACCAAGGTCGAGCCGCTCGACTTTTCTCTCTGTCATCGACCGGATAAAAGTGACAAGTGATGAGTGGAATCCCCCTTTTCTTACCTGTCTTTTCTTCGGCTTCACCAATGGCCGAGCATGATGATTCATTTTGAAGTAGAGACCACACGCATTGCACAAATAGTTTCCAGAACCATCACGACGCCAAAGTGGTGTGTTGTGAACTCCACAGTTCACGCATTCACGATCTTCTGTGTTTACTGAAAACAAAGAAAAATAAAATGTGATCCTATTCGCTGAATAATAAGAAACATACCATTGGCTCCTGTCGTCCTGTTTGTCTTCACAATATTCAGAGTTTTGGGAGTGGAGGTGGAGTTTGCCGAGGAGCTGGAAGCAGAAGACGATCCCGAAGACGTTGAGCAATCAGTCAATCCATTCGATCCTTGACTGCTTCTCTGGATAATCGATGGCTGCACATTGGTTGTCGTGGAGACGATGCTCTGTGTCGTCGGCTGACTTCCACCGCTTCCTTGCACAATGCTCACATTAACCTGATTATTCACTGTGATTCCGCTCGCGGTGGTGGCGGCGGCGAGCTGATCATAGCCGTATCCGGTGTTGAGTGGCACTGTCGGATAGAAGTAGTTGGGGTTTTGTGCTGAAAAATGAGATGATTTGAGGTGTTGAAAGGAAAGAGGGAGTGGGGGCGAAAAAGAGGGGAGTGAGTTGAGATTACCCATAAAGATAAGGGCAACATGTCAGAGGGACGAATTTTATAGGTTTCTGTTCGGAGGTAGTGGTCACTCCGGTTGTTCGGACGGCACAAAACAAGAAAGAATTAAAAGCGAATCAGGTCAGTTTCGGAAAAATGTTTCCGAAATACTGGAACGGTAATTTTAAAGGCGCATGTTATATTTTGTCAAGCGGTTTCGCAGCGAAAATGCTCGATCTTGCTTGAAACTTATTTTTATATAAATTCCTTTTTATCTAACTATATTTTACCTTTTACTAGTAAATTATGAAAAAAATTTCGAT
This sequence comes from Caenorhabditis brenneri, assembly GCA_000143925.2. Taxonomy (NCBI): domain Eukaryota; kingdom Metazoa; phylum Nematoda; class Chromadorea; order Rhabditida; family Rhabditidae; genus Caenorhabditis; species Caenorhabditis brenneri. Next base: position 155,451 of record GL379931.1, on the reverse strand, counting down.
GAAAATTTAGTTTCAAACGAGATCGAGCCGCAATCAGAAAACATGACGTTTCTGAAAAGACTGGCACGGTAATCATTTAAAGGCGCATGCTCTGATTTCATCAAATGGCTTCACCGCGAAAAATATTTTCTGCAGCTTAACTCTGTTCAGATTTGTGGATAAAGTTCATGCACGTTTACCTGCGAAAACACTGTTGTGCATTGTCATATCTGTGTTGGAAAATGAGTCAATTTCATTGTTGGTAGCAACTGTGGCAAATGGGTAATTCAGGTACATTGAATAGCCTGGAGAAGAAACTTGAAAAAGAAAGTTGTTTAATTCGGAGTTTTCTTCTTCTAGTCGAGAATGCTATGCTAGCTTCCCTAATTTCCCCTTGTTAGAACGGAAATTGATTCGGAAAAAGGGAAAGAGAGCATGGGGCTGACTGACGACTAGTCGAGAAACACAATGAAGAAATAAATAAAAGAAGATCACTTACTGGTGGGAGCTGGATTGTATTCCTTGTAGTAGGCGGTAGGTGTGCTGTATGCTGATGTGAATGGCACCAGTGTGGAGGCTGATGCGGCACTCGCCGCCGCCAATGATGTGGCACCGGACGACGTCGCCAGTGAGAAGTCCGACTTATTACTCTCGTATTCCATATTTGGTTGTTGCTGAAAAACAGAGAGAAGAGTTAGAGAGGGAAAAAGTGGAGTTTGATGGATTATAACGAGTAGAAAGGGGACACGGACGCCCCGAAGAGAAGGCTTAACGATGGGAAGAAAGAGCAAGTCATGGAGAGCACAATTCTTCTAAAAAATCAAAGAGAGAATAGAGACGGTAGAGAAAAAGAACGCGGGGGAACGGCGACTTAATTTGATAACCATCTGCGGCTAAAGATTATCAGCGAGTCATCAAAAATGAATGGGAGGCAACAACCGAGATAAGGAAAAATGAGAGATCAAGTTACAGATTGAAATTGCAGATTCATCTCTTTCAGTGCCACCCCGAATCGAAGGGGGTCTAGTGGTGGTTTTCAAGATTATCTAGGACCATCTAGATACGGTCTCCTTTCCATGGACTGAATCACACAAACAACGATGGAGGAGAGGAGGCGGGATCCTCTCTCCCTTCACTCCATCCCTCCCCTCCTCTCCCTCAGTCGTCAGCTAATTGCCCAATACTCGGCAGGGGGCGGAGCCTCGTCTAAGGCATTGCTATGGGAAGAATTGGGGAAAGAACAGACATTTTTATTATTTTATATTACCTCGACTGAAAGATTCTGTGAATCCTCGTTGAGAGCATCTATGATGGAGTTGGAGTCCAAATCAAGACGGAGCAGTGAGCTAAAATCATCTTCAAGATCTCCGCCTTCTCCTTCTCCACTGTACAGAACGGAGAACTCTTCCCGTGGATAGTTCTGGTTAAGGTTTTCATCATCGAAAGAATCGAAATGAAAAGTGTCACAATAATCCATAGTTTTCTCCCTATAAACTCATTGTGTCCTCAGAAACTGGAATTCTGTGCTGGTTCACCGGTTCAAGTTCAAGGAGTCGAGAAATTCGGGCAGTCGATGGCAACGACGCCTCGAAAATTTCTCGTTGTCACCGTCTTGTCGATTGTTTGGAAAATGGCGACGTTTGATGGTGAACAAGGAAGGAAAATAGTTTTTTTGCAAAAGTTTTTCGGATGTGACCACATCCACGTTCCGTAAAAAATTAGGATATTTCACAGGGAAAATGGGACGTGAAACGATTTTTTGGCCGAGAATAACGGATTGATTTGGAATGAGAGAACATAGAAATGAGCTTATGATCTAACAAGGATCTGAACACAAAATGCCGGAGAAAGACAGTTTTTGGGGTTTCAGAGCAGAAAGTAATTAAAAGGACTCAGAAGGAACAATAGCAGGGCAATTTTAGTTAAGTTTTGCCTACGAAAATTATAATTCGAGCATGATAACAGAAAAAAAAATCGAAAAACCAAAGAAAACCGATGAGATCGTCAAAAAAGAGCTGAAAAACATGAAAAATCAAAGAAAAAGCATCGAAAATTGAAGACGCAGGGGCAAAGTTATTTGATCTAGTCTCGCCGCGAATACAGTAACCGCAGTAACTTTAAGAATAATTTTTTCTCGGATTTTCAGCTTTTTGTTTCGGATTTTCTACACAATTAGAAAGGATTTCACAAAAATTCGTTTTGATCGCTAAATTATTTTTCAAAAATCAATTTTATTACAAAATATTTAACGAACGTTTCAGTAATAAAAGACAATAAACTATTCTGTAATAAATAACTTCCGCGCAAAAAACATCTGAACATTTATTGCAACCACCGACAGACAATAATAATAAACTGTCGGCTCAGTCAAAGAGTTGCATCATAAAACTCTAAAAACAACTATCATCCCGCAATTATTATGATCGCAAAAAATTCTGAGCAATTAAGTTTTCTACGAGAAGATCTACAAGAGAAAAAAAATAATTTAGAGAAATCATCAGAAAAACATGGAAACAAAAAGAACGAGTAGAGTTCGCAAGAGAACATATCGAAAAAATATTGCGGGTACAGATTGGAGCTAAATGGTTGACAAGACTTCTCAAACAGATGGTGGTAATTGTGTGAACTTTAAAAACCATTGAGATCAGTAGTTCTGATAAGAAAAACGGAGTGAGAACATGAGGTATCTGATACGAAGCGGACTTTCACTCTATCACTGGAAGACGGCGATTAGAATCTTATCAAAAAATAAATCGATCGGAGATCAAATTGTTCCAGGAGGGAGGTTAAAATAACAGAGTTTAGCGTTGAGAAATTCTGAATTTTGCAATGAAAAGAAACGCGAAGAAAGTACCGTACTCATCTTCTAAATATGTTTAGCGTCTTCGAATAAAACGCGCCAAGAAATAAACGACTTCTCCGAGATTCATTTTGTCGTGTTCTTCGAATTCCCACCGGATGTTCAAGAAGAAAAGCCTCTTCTAGTTTTCAAAACTACCGTAGTCTCTTCGAGAAAGAGCTCATTCTTCGCTTCATTGAACACCCCATTAAATCATGGCAGGAGAGAGGAGAGGATAGGAAGCAGCGATGGAAAACGAAACTGAAGCTTTTTTGCTGTGAGCAGTGAATGTTTAGAGGATAAAGAGAAACAAATAGGGATTGGAGAAGGCATAAATTAGAAGGATCCTAATGGGCAGAAGATGTGTTGTTTCTAGCTCTAAAGAGTCATCGAATAGTAAGAGTCAAACCAATAATCAGGAGAAAAACAAGGAATTTAAAGGGGGGATCCGTTTAATCTAGGGGCGCCCCCACCACCACCATATTTTAATTTTCCTGGGTCCTGGTTGAAGGGCGGAGAGATGAAAGCGCGGGCGCCTGTCCCCTTCGACACTTTAAATTCCACAGGAGCCCTCTTCCTGCTCTCTCCCTCTATCAAATATCTCCCGACAAGAAGACAGACCACGAGTTCCTCTTCCATCTGATTTATTGGCTCTGGTGGTTATCCGGTGGTGAGGGTGATTGGTGTGGTGGGTACTTCTCCCCCTTTTCGCCGCTTTTTACCGCAACTGTATCGCGACTCGGCAATCTTTTCCCCCTATGAGATTTTGATCTTCTGTCACTCATTCCGGTACCCTTTTATGAATGATGGGTGGTTTTTTTTTTGAAAAACAGAGAGAGCTACGCATGGTTACGTATTGGGTGCCACTAGGGTGACGATATGACGTTTTCTTTAATGGTGAAAGGTGAAGACATAACATGCGTTAAGACGGAAAAATAAAACAAGAAACAAAGGGATTACAGAGCATGGGTTGGATAAAGAAAGGTTGATAATTCAGAAGAGGGTGCGAAGAAGAGTAAGTCAGAATAGTTATTTTTTTATCTGTTTCAAACTGTGTATAAAGTTGGATGTTAGAGAACTAACTAATTCGTCGGTAACTTGCAAACCAACTGAATTGGAGTGGACTGTTTGAAAAACATTTCATGAATAAGAGAAGTTTGATAGGAAAAAATCAGGAATTACAGAGTTCTCCAAGTTAGACTACATTAAGCCCTGTAATATAGGCACACCCAGTACTGTATCTTCAGAGCAGTATATCTCGGTTTCCCTTGAAGCTATCAAAAAGTTATCAACTAGAAAAATGTTCAGCAAAACATTTTACAAGTTTTACTAGTTGAACATTTTTTGATAGGTCTAAAGACAATCGAGATATGATGCTCTGAAAATACGGTGTGCCTATATCGCAAGATTTATAGAATGTTTCCCAACCTTATTGGATAGAGAGGTGAGGGATCGATGAAAAATTGGACTGTCGAGATTCGACTACGCCATACAAGAAGAGGGAGATCCCAAAAACTGACCCATAGTTTTCTTCCACTCCCCAAAAACCCCTCTTAATCCCACAGGTGATTCCTTCCATCCTGTTGTCCACCAATTTGTCGGGAAGACTCTTTCAACTACAAATCATTTCTTCACATCTGCCACGTCACAATTATTATAATTCATTTCCTGTTACATGTCCTCGATGACACGTAGATGCAGCGGTGTCAGGTCAAAGAGGTCCATAACACTATCCTCTCGATTTTCCCCTTTATCGTGTTCACCCTAAAGTGTGAGGACGGGAAATTTAAAAGGGTGAAAATTAGAAGGGATGTTCACACTCATGAAAGGCATGTCGGCTGGAGGCGTATGGCCAAAAAAAAAGATTAATTGCAAAAAAATGTGAGGGATGGTGGAAAAAATGGAGAAAAAAGTTAGAGGAAGGTCGAATTGAAGGCATTTTTTTGAAAATGAAACTTGAATTGTAGATCGTACAAATATCCGGGCCGAGTGACGGGCCTGGTCTTGCCGCGAAATTTGGAAAAAAAAATTTGCCGAATAATTCCAGTTTCATATAGAGCACAAAAATGGAAAAAAATCAAAATGTTTCAATCCGGGTCTAGCCATTTCACCCCAAGTATGCATCTAATGGAAATATCATCTGTCACATCATAAATTCTGTAGCTTTTAGGAAGCCATCATAAAGTTTTTACAATCTCTACGCGAAGAGAAAAATAAGTCGGCTTCTTTAAGCAGGGCGATGTTTACTGCTAGGCCACTTGGAGCAAGAGGAAAAGAGGGAGAGAGTACTGTAGAAGGAGAGAAGGAAGAGGAAGGATGAGAAGAGGGTGCCCTTTTAATGGAGGATTATCTTCGGATGAATGGTTACGGTATTCCACTTCCAAGATTCCGGTGGATGGATCTTCCAGGACTTCTACAGTTTCAGACTGTTCCCAAATTTCTTCTCGATTTTTCTGTGTCAATCTGAGGAAATTTCTTATTTCTCCACTACACTTCTTCTCTTCCTCCTCCTCTTTTTGATTCAACAACATCCACAGAATAGAATCAAAGGAGACGGGAGAGCAAAATGGAAAATAAACGAAGAGTGGATAGTTCCCCGGGGACCACCCTCCCACATACAAAACCGACGACTCCTTAATCGAGATTCATAGCTTCCGCTCACTTCTTCTTTCTCGATTCTCGGACATCACAGTTGATAGGTGACAGACGTTTGGCGGCTCCTTCCCCTACTAAAAGCTCATCATCAGAAGAAGAAGGAAAACTGAGAAACGAAATTGACCCGGGGTTATCGGTTTGATGGGTGTCGATCAAAAATTGTGGTATAATAATTGAAGTTTTTCGAATTGAAACCTTTACTTTGATACCCCCTGGAGGATTCAAGTCTCCTTTGAATCCAGGATTTTGATTTTGAAGGGAAATTCGATTCTCGAAGGGGTCTCTCTATTGTTTTCTACCTCTCTCCCACGTCATCAGTCTTGTGTTCTTCGTCTTCATTCAACAAGATAAAAATCTCATCGGGAACGGTGGAACGTCGTCAACAACGAGATGGATGACGTGGCATATATTGAAGTAACAACTCAGAAGAATCATGGTTACGACCTGACCACTGAGCAATAAACGTGTCCCACGTGCCATTAAACTTGAATGTGGTGGGTTGTAAATGACACTGTGTTGGATCATAAAGTCATGATCTACTCATGGAGATATGACCTCCCTTTTTTGGGAGAGTTAATGGAGAGACTTGGGTGGGGAAAAGTGATTCTACTGGTAGGGGAAGATTATATACTCTGTCGAACAAGCTCTAAAAATTCAAGCAAGAAGGAAACGATGCCTTCAAAACAGCAAAATAAGTTTTCAGTTTCAGATAGGAGAAAAAAAGAATGTTGGTAGCTGCAATTAAGATAATCAGTTACGGAGAAACTACACAAATAATACTGGCACAGAAAACTTGATTTGAAAATATAATACATTTTCGAAAGAGGAAAAAAAATTAAAACAGTAATTGAAAAGTTTTCAGTTTCAGAGAAGAGATGAACTATGTCTGACTTTATCGAAATCGCTGATCGCTTACAAGAAGGAAAAATCAGTGAACACCACCAAATAAGCTCAAAATATTTGAGCAAGAAGAAGATATCAAAAGTTCAATCGAGACTGCTAATTTTTAGAAAGAAAAGACGTTGGTAGATGTAATGGGAAATGATGAAACTAGCACAGTGGGTTTGAGTTAGGAATATACGATATTTTTTAAACAGGAAATCTACAAAAATTAAATTATGTAAATCCAAATCGAAATCATTCCGATTCACTCGGCAAGTAGGAAAGAGTACCTAAGTTGTATAAAAGTGTGGATGTTGTTGGGCGGAATGATGATGGTTCAGTTCCACTGCAACAGTGCACTAGCAAAAAAAACTCGATTTGGAATCATATCACATTTTGGAAACAGGAAAGATACCAAATTCTAATTGATAAAGCAAAAAAATGTTTCCAGTTTCAGAGAGGAGAGAAAGGTTCTCTGACTTTTTCCGAAAACATTAGATCCTTCAATGTCGTTCGCTATTAAAAACATGGAGATTCTAATGAAGTGCCACTCGAAGGTGTCATCCTGAAATAGAGGCAAACTTTGTACTGTAGGTTTAGAGCAGCATATCTCGATTATCTTCATAGCTATTATAACAATTCTAGCTAATAAAAGGATCGAAATGTATTGATAAACATTGCTTCAGTTGAGCACAATCTGAAAACATCAAAGAGAATCGAGATATGCTGTTCTGAACACGCAGTACTGTGAAGTCCTCTATTACAGGATTTACGGTAGTTTGATTTTTAGGAACTGTGGATGTTTGTTGGTCAAATGGTGGAACTCAACAACTTTGCGAACACTAACTAGCAAAATCAATTCAGCTAGGAATATACAAGATTTTCGAAACAAAAAAATTGTAAAAACTCAAAAGGTTCCAGCTTCAAAGAGAAGATAAAAAATGTCTGACTATATTCAAAAACGTTGAACTGGCGTTCGTCGGAACTATAGATAAGGGAAGGCTCTAATAAATGAAATAGAAGTTACCCACTTATCAATAAACTCTCAACTATGAACTGCAATACCCAAAGTGAGGGTGTAAAGTGCACCTATATTAGAGGTTTTGGAAAGGTAGATTATTTGTAGGCTGGCCAAAAAATCAGCAAGTGGAAGAGGAACAAGAGCGGTAGGTATTAGCCTTAGCCAGAAAGTGGTGAAACAGAAGAATTTAAAAGTTTTGAGACAAATTATTAGGATCCTTCCCGATCCGAAAACAGATAGAGCATTGCTTAGAAACTGTTCAAACACTTGTTGACAGCAATAGTATGAAACCAATTGAGTTAATTTTGTCATGAAGCTGAAACTGTAAACTACATCAATACAGACAAAAACACCCACAAAAACAGGGAAACCCAAAACTGAGCACCGAAGCTCTTCAGAATATTCTAATTTCCTCCTTCTCTCTGTTTCCCTAGTTTCGAAACCATCAGCTCCACCCCTATTCTCCTTCTTCTACTCAAAATCTGTCGACGGATTAAGTTATTGTGAATGAATTGCTCTTCTTCCCTTTTCTTGCTCTTTGTTATGAACGTGTCAGACTCTCGATAACCCATCAATCGTCTCACAGGGGTTACGACGCCTCCTCACACCCCGTTTAGAAGAAGAAGGAGAACAAGCTGATGATATTATTTGCATAAAATCTGTCCGAATCGAAAGGAGAGGGAGGAAGACACACCCGGCTGTTCTTTTCGGTCGGCTCCTTGATTTATCATCATATAATTTATTTGGTATGAAACGAGGAGGAAAGTGTTGGAGGAGAAGGAACAGGCGAGAAAAAGAAGAAGGAAGAACAGGAGGAGATTAGGAGCGGAAGAGGAAATTAGAAGGAAGATATTATGAGCATGGTTTTCAGAAGAAGAGGATAATTGAAAAATGGATATTGTGTAACACTGTTTCCTAGTGTACACTTGGAGACGGTAGGGGCAATATCAATCGTTTGGAAGAGGTGGCGTGAAAATTGATGTACATTTTTAAAGTGAGGGCTGAAATAGGGACTGAAAACTCCTTGGCTCATAGACAAGGAGTGTCGAAGCCCTTAGCTCAGGCGGTAGTGCTGTTGGCGATCTACAGGCTAGCTGGCCATGGCTTCAAACCCGCCAGAGGTAATTGCCATCTAAACTTTTTTTTTCTGTTCCACCTTCCATTCAATTTCAGAAAAGCCAACGTGTTTAGCTGTTCTGTTTTTTTCAGAAATTAGTTTTTTTAAAGGCGCACATTGTTTGAGAAGGCCTCGCAGCTATTTTTAATTCTACTGTGTTTTTTGAAAATTTGAATGAAGCGGACTATACGTAATATTGTTAGAATAACACTTGAAAATAATTTACAAAGTTTATGAAACAGTAATCATAACTTTGCGGAGGCGAGAAGCGTTACAGTCAAAACTTCTTCGTGACGAGACCAACACTGCGCCTTTAAGGTCTGTTTAGCCCACTACTCAACATTCAGAAAGGCTTTCGAAATCACATACAAGCTCGAAAAGTACTCTGCACAAGAACCATATTCAACTGTTTCACAACTATTTTATCATTGTGATGAAAATGAAATTTTTGTTACGAGGCACATACAAAGTACAACCATACGTAACAGGATTTTTATGGTTCTGCCCGGCTCAGTCCGGGCCACAGCCTGGACAAGCCCAACTTTGGTAATGTATTCTTATAACTACTTCGATTTCCAACAAGACCATCAAGCTCAAATATTTTTTCACTTTCAACTCTATCATAACTAGACTTGAATTTGTTTCATTCCTGATCCTGACGCCATATTAATTTTTCCCAGAACTGTCTCAAAACTCTCCTAAGACTACACAAAATCTAGGTCAATATTCTTCCAAATCTAGGTTCATCATCAAAAGTTCTCCGGGCCGCTCTTTTCCTCATTTTTCCTCTTCTTCTTCGATCTACAAGACCCGAAAAAGAGGAAAGACAACATTTCCTCTACAAAACGAAGCCGTGTTTGTAGGTGTCACTCGTACACCACCACCACCCTCTCCCCAAGAAGAAACGGCAGATTCAGCATGTCGATAAGGCAGAAAATACAGTACCTCATTCCTCTTCTATATGTGTTTTCCTCTTCTATATGTGTTTTCCTCTTCTTTCCGACCCGACGACGACGTAGATGACAACCACGTCGGCCCCCGGACTTCGGGCCGTTTTGAAGACCATGAAACAAAATGGATGGATGAGGTGGAATGAGGAATTCCAATGTGGATGGAAAAGGATATGTGAGAGAGAGGAAAATATGTGTGGATAGGAGTGGTGGAAGAGCGGGATATGGGGACCAAGAGTTCAGAATAATCACAGTTTTAGAAATTCTATAACCGAGCATAGCTCTAACTTTTTCTATTACGAGGGAGCGAGAGTTCTTAAATTTCCCGATTTCAGAATGTCTATAAGCTCGCATAGCTCTATCACTCTCTAGTACTGGAGCGACTTTTCGACCCAAAAAACAATGTTTCCTCGGATCGGATCGGATCGAG
>GL379931.1:103203-128456 GCA_000143925.2 Caenorhabditis brenneri | reverse complement strand
TTTTATGATGTTGATGATTCATCAGTTTATCTCGAAAAAAGAAGGGGCGTTACAGTATACAGGGGCATAAAACATGCCGAGCATGTCGTTAATGTGTTTTTCAGCCAACTATATAGCGCCAAAGATTCCATTTTCACTATCAGATCTTCCCGATCTACTCTCTGACTATGAAACTCCTTCCTATTCTCCTATTCTTCTTCATTCTCGCCTTCTTCATTTCTCCAGTCTCGGCTCGTGGATCCCGTTGCCGCTCTTCTATTCAGTGTGACCATGAATCCGTCTGTGACGATGGATACTGCTATACAATCGATGAGATGTTTGAGAAATACGAGTTCAATGGAAACAACGGAAGAACCGGAAGAAACGGTGGACGCAGTGGTAACAATGGATACAATGGAAATCGCCGCTTCTACAAACGCTATGAGTGATTGATAATAAATGTTATGATTTCAATTCTGATTTACAATAAATCAATTGAGCATTCAAAATCCGTGTTTTGTTGTTTCTATTGAATTTTAGACGACCAGCTGTATGTTGTCTCTGCTTCATTTGTTTTCTCGTTGAACAGTTTTTAAAACCTCTCGCACCCAAAATGAAAGCTCAGTTTATTGGCAAATCATCTGAAAGCAGAGAAATCATTAGTTGAACAAGTTAAGGAATATTTCCATAAAATGGAATTTTTTTTAATTTCAAAGCCTAAAAATTCTGAAAAAGTAGGCATGTTTTGACGAGAATGGAACAAGATTCAAAAACTATTAAATGCAGTTTCGGAGACAACATAAGCAATACAGAACAGAAAAGTTTTCAGTTCTGGTTTGCCATGACGCTCCTAAATTTATAGTATCAATGCTAATGGATGTGGCCGTGTTTACGCTGAAAAATTCAGTTCAAAACAATAATCTTTCTTGACCCGTTCATGACCTATTCATTCTTCATGCATGTTTTCCCAAAAACCAATGTACCGAGAAGATTATCACTCCATGTTCTCACTTATTGTTCTGGATTCCAACGCGTGGTTCTCCTCATTGTTGCCCATCAAATAGTTTTTGGTTATCAGAAAATCTGTACTAGATGAGCATGAAGAAGGATAAACACAACACTTCATTCGTCTTCACTTCTCAGTCGGCAAGTTTTCAGGTGCAGTCACACTATAGAAGAGGGTAGGAGTACTGATTGATCATGGGCATGAATGCAAACAGTAATTCAAAAAAGGGAATGTCGAAAAAAACCAAAATAAAAGGTAAAAGGAAAAGAAAGCTACCAGTTCGTCCAGTTCATCTTTCATTTAAAGCGAAACTCAAATATGCTCGAAGAGTATCTTTATCAATGAGAGAACATCAAATTAAGAAAAAAGTGATCCATTACAATTTAGTAGCCACATTATTATTTTACTGAAACATAATTTGTTCTGACCCCATTTGTGTGAAGTATTCTCCCGTTTGGAAAATTTGAGCTCGGCCCGATGGATAATTTTGAAAATTGCTAAAGTAATTTCGTGCGAAAACTCGTTCGAAAATTTCATTTCTTTACTAAAATACTAAAGTAAATAGAAGGACATCATTTCACCTCAAAATAGCACCGTGAAACATAATTTTCATCGGAAAAAAAATTTCGAAAATTCAGCACTGGAAAATTGGGATGATTAAATTTCTGCCTGTTTCAATGTGTCCAAAATACAACCATTAAAAAGTAAAACAACAATCATTTCTATTAGCGTGCTTTACCCGATTCAAGATGGCTTTCAGTTTGCGCCATATGGTCAAAAAACTTTCCACCACTTTAAAAACTGTGGGGGTGTCAAACATAGCTCGAACTTCAATTTCTGTAAATGACCGATTTTTTGTAGAACCACATTCCAAGCAGATATATGCTATATCTGCCAGGATAGTGGTTCTTCAAAAAAAATCTGTCCACTACAAAAAAGAAGTTCGAGCTACGTTTGACATATGTTTAGAGCCTTCGAAAAATGTTTACTGGTTTTTTTCAACAGGGCAGTTTCAATACACGAGCAGTATTAACAGACAAATATTAATAACTCATTCGAAAGTTCCGAAATGGTTCAAACAGTCTTGAAACGGTAGAACTTTGGAATTTGAGAGCTATGTATATTTTACAGGAGGATGAAACTCAAAAAAAATTTCCTCTGAAAGGTACTTCCGGTGCTTGAACTTGGTCGTTCGACAGATTTCGAAATCCTAGTGGGGGACCGTGCTTGTCTTAGTGCCGAAGTATTTTACTCTTTAAGACCCCTCAAATAACAGTCTCTGAGTGCTCCCCCTTCCCATTCCCAAGTTTTCCATATAATTTCCAAATGATATCTTGGTCCCAGAATCTTATTTCCCTCAATCTGCCACCATCTCGTGAGACGTCTTCCGGGACGAGGAACTGTCTATCACAAGTTGCCGTTCATTCTCCTTCCGTTTTGTTTCAAGTGACAGCCGCTTTGAGAAGTGACATGGTCGCGCGAATGTCACCTTTTGTGATACAATCTGTTGCCGATTTGAACGTTCTCTTTCCAAAAAAGATAGTTCAGAGAGAGAAAGAAAGAGAGAGAGAAACAAATATGTGATGGGGGGAACTTGACACAAAATTGGATAAACAAAACGGGGGGCCTCCTGTGCCCACTATGTGTTGCTTCTGGGTCCTAGTCTTGTATGGTTGCTGTTCAAATATTGACACCCTGGACGGAGAGTCCCCTTTTGTGTCGGAGAGCAGTAGCCGGTTAGTAAATTGAGGAGGCTTAACCTGTTATGCTCTGTGTCGAATGGTTTCTCCGACTTGTTGCTTACCTCCAAAGAGCATTAGTGGCTCTTAATTTGCTCTTTTGATGTTTTGAACCAGTTTTAGGCAGAAAATAAATAAGACTGTTCTATGATTTTGTTAAGTTTAGTTATATCTCATGTTTTTGTTACAGCGGATCCCCATTTCTTTGTTACATAGTTGTTGCATAATCCGAACACTGGTCTCATGTTGCCCAAAAAACTTTGGTGACCTTCATGACACTGCCACAGCGGGATATCTTTTTTTTCTGATTTTCCAAAAATTTCCGTTTTTTAGTGTTCAAATAAGTTTCTCAGTTTCCGCCATGTGCTATACACGAATTATCTGACACCTTCCCAGCTCTGCATTATGCTTCACGTGAAACTGAGTACGTGTGTACGAAGAATAAAATTGTAAAGCCCTTTTTGATAACAAACGGAAATTTTAAGTATATATTTGTTTCAATGATAAGAACTGACCAAATGACAGTTATTGCTTCCTTGTAAATATAGCATTCTGAATGTTCTATGATATTCAGTTTCAGTTTTGTGGTTTTAGAGATAGATTCAAGAGAAGTTAGTGAGGCGTTCGAACGACATCGTACATTTTTTAAAGAGCATGTGTTTTTTGAGAACTAATTTTGAACAAATTTCTAAAAAAAAATGCTAATGATACAAGGATACCACTAACTTGCGACTTAAATCAAAATGTTACTTTTCATATCTTGCGAAGTACATATGTCGCAGTAACTATTGAAAAATGAAAGACGTTAACCGGTTCATGAAAATTTCGATGTTGCACTTTTTGGATTCAAACTTCGAGGAATTCGTAAAAACTTTCGACAGAGTTGGGCTAAACTTTCATATTACTCGAGCTATAATATAATGAAAAAACTTTCTTGACAAGAAAAGCGCCCCAATATTTTGAAATGAGAAGAAAATATTAGAAGACAGAAAACGTTAGCTGGTTCATGAGATCTTCGAAACCGACATTTTCGATAGAAGTTCTTGAAAAATGTGACAAATTGCTTTTTCCTAACCAATAAGTCAGTTAGTACATGATGGAACATGAAAGTCTAATGGGACTTTTCCGAACTTTTTTTTAGCCGGCAGTACACGTCTAGTCATCACACTTTCCCGACTGCTTAGCGCTTGTTGCTGATCCTGGTTTCGAACCCAAAATCTTTTTTTTCGTGTTTTACCATCTTTAAAAAAGTTTATTTCACAAACCATATTTATTGCAATTACGTTGTAATTTCAACTTCATTCAAAACCCTCCACCCGAATTTCTTGATTGGTAAAAATCTGGCAGAAAAACAGTTGGCTAGTCCTAACGAACTCTAAGACGCAGCACTTTTGGTCAGTTCCTTCTGATTGTTTTCACATTTTTATACTCAGTTTTCAACGACCAATAAAAGTGTTCTCTGTAGAATCAATTGTGCAGTTGGTGAAACAGTTAAATACCTATCAAATTAATAAATACATCCCCTAACAAATTGTAAATCTCCCGTTCTCTTCCTCATTTCTCTCTTTTTTCCGTTTCTCAAGTGGAAACAATCCATTATCAATTATCATCCCCTCTCCAAAACACCCACGTAATTGTCGCATTCCCTCTCTCTCTCATTCAATACAGAACGGATTGTATCAATCTTCTGTCGAAACGAAAGATTTCCGTTGTGTAAGGGTCACTCTCCGCCTAATTTATCGCCTTTTGTTGTTGTTACAGAGGGGAAAAACTATTCAAAATTTTGAAGAGAAAGAGAGGGAGAGAGAGAAAAAGAGATAGCGGTTTTGTTTATTTATGTTCATTTTATTTCTTTCTTCTGCCTCCCTTTTTACTCTTTTTTCGAGTCGGGTTTCAAACTTTTAGTTGGAATCTGTTTTTGATTTTAAAAAATTTAAAATTGCCTGTTTCTGAATCATGACTTGTGAATTTTTGAACTCACTTGTTTGTTCACGTGAAAAAAACTAGCAACCGTATTGTTTCGAAGTTTGTTAAACCAGTTTCTTGATACATAGTTCTGCAACGGCTCCAGCTAGACAACAAAAAAAAACTATTCCGGTAGTCGGCTTTTGAAATATTTACGGTTATAATGATACGATTAGTTTGCAACTTTAACATTCCGAGCATTTGCTTAGGTTTCAAAGTTGGAGGAGAAAGAAGCTCAAACATTTTTCCCCAAAGTTACCATAATTAGATGGTAGTGGGTTTGAGCCCGGGTTGGGCCTGGTAGATCACCGAAAGCGCTATCCGCTTCTAGGCCTGGGAATCTGCGTTTCTGCTTTTATCCCAGGTCATTTCCTTTTTGAAGTTATGCTATACACGAGTATTTTTACCCTATTTCCCTAAAAGGTTCAGATGCAGCTCAGAGCTTAGCTTTGGCTACTCTCACTGAAAAGTTTTCTGTTTCGTCTCGTCGTGGAATAATTGCAAGAACTGAACAGTCTTGTTGGATACCCTGGACAAGGATTTTTAGTTCACATATTCGTCGGTTCCAACAACTGTTTTGTTGATGTAACTTTGGAGTTTTCTTTGATAAGAACAAAGAAAACTCAAGCAACCTCAAAACTTCTTCACTTCCACAAGGGGGTAAAAGTACCGTTGGTGCATTTTCAGAAACGAAAAGTGTTACAATTTTCTCTGTTTCCCCTCGTTGTCGAATAATTGAGAAAACTGAGCTGTCCTGTTGGGTTTAGCATTCGTGGCGGAAATTGAGTTTTGAGGGGTTTTCTAAACTGTTAACGATGCGAGGACCTGGTTTATCTACACAAAGGGGACACTAAATGTATAAGTGTATTGAACCACATTAAAAATAATTAAGTGATACAGTAAATATTTTCAGCAAGCTTAACTCTCTTGGATTTCGAGTTGATGTCACACTTTTTTTCTATTCCTTTGGCATTTTATTACCACTATCTTTGAATTTTACATGATATGAAACGATTGCGTGGGCTTCGAATTGTGTTATATTTTCTGTTCCGGTTTCTTCTTTTCTAGATTTCTATAAGAATAGTCGCTATTACCATCATCATCAAAACATTATCGTCAAAACTCATTCATTCAAACCAACAGTCTCATTTATACAATAAGCAATATGTGCTCCCTCTCCTCATTTCCATTTTCCCACCCTTCCACATTTACTAACAAAAGAGTCCTATTTATGATATACGATGGACCTCTCTCTTTTGCTTTTTCTCCACATATGTTGCTGAATTGGATGCGCCCCTCTCCTCCTACCCCATCCTATTCTTCTTCGTTTCGTTTCATTTTTTTTTCGTTTGCCTTTTGGTTTTTTCTTCTTCCCCGTTTTCCACCGAGAAGCATATTTCACACGACCTCTTCTCCTCTCCCTCTTCATTTTCCATTCATTCTCACCCAATGGAAATGGACGCAAGAGGAAAAAGGTCTTGTTCGTTGTAGTAGTAAAAGAGAGAAAAGTTTTTGTACTCGTTTTGTGTTTGTGAACAGATTTTAACGGAGTGGGGGAGTGGGAGGGTTACGTAGTTTCTTTATTAAAATTGTTTGGGTTTGGGGAAGTTTTCAGTTTGATTTTTTTGAAAATGAAAAGGGGAGAAAATGGGAAAGTTGTAGATGTGACTTTTGTACTTTCATAGTCTATATGGCAATATGGATCCTACAATTGGACTGCTTTCCATGAACAAGAGAAAAAATAGATTAGAAACCGAAAATATTATGTTTTTTTTTGGTTGACCGCCACGACATTTTTCTACTGCTCTGAAAAAAAATTGAACCATTTTTTTAATTTTTTGTGTACTAATTGAGCAGGAATTAAAGTGTTTTTCCTAAAAACCTGATGGGATGTAGTTGAAACAGGAGAAAACTGTAAGGCGTGTTCAACTGGCTTCGAGCATGTGGTCGACATGTTTTCTATATCTCTAAAAATGTTTGGATGTATCAAAACGAGCTTGATCCTCAATTTTGTAATTGACAACGTTTCTGTGAAACTCAGTAGAAATTTGCAATTTATGGGCTCTTATGAATTAAAAAAAAAAGAAAAATCGAAAATGAAGTTTTTCAACTCATCAAAATCTCTTCATTGAAACGTTTTTTTTTTAAATCAAGTAGCACCTTCAAGCGTTACAAGATCTTCCCAAATAATTTTTTATGCCTTTAAGGATCATCAAAACTCATCCATCTCCAATTTTTCTTCTGAAATCTCAAACTGACCAATGTCAATACTTTTTCTGAATCTCTGACCCCTATTTTTTCTCTTGTCCAATAATATTTTCATCCAATTTTCTCCCCCTTCTCGTACTTCTTATCAATTTAACATCATCATCGTTCCCCCCTCTTTTTTTGCTGACCGACAGGACACGAAAAATAACGTTTTTTTTTTGTTCAATTCAATTCGATTTTCCCTTCATCGAAAAGTGCTCTTGGCTGATGTAATAGCAAAACATTGCGCGGTCACTCCTTTGTCCTTAAATTTTATACATACTTCTGATTTCCAAAAAAAAATATCTGGTCACAAATCCGTTTTTGTCAGCATTTCCCCTACCCTCCCCCTTGGATATAGCGTAATTGTCATCATTTTTGGTTTTTCTGCTCAGAGCTCATTTTTCTTGATCTCCTAGTTATTTTCTAACAATATTTCATTAATGTCCACTTCGGCTTTTTTCTTATAATTGAAACATTAAGAAAAACCTGCGAAAAACCATTTCCAGGTAAAGAATGAAGGCGGAACAGGAGCCGTTGAAAACGAGGGACGTAGAAGAGCGACCCTCAAAAACTGGAGAAGAAGAAGAGGAAGGAGATGGAAAAGGGCTTGCAAAGTCATTGACACTGTTCAATGGAGTATCAATTATTGTCGGATGTATCATTGGATCTGGTATCTTCGTGTCGCCAACTGGAGTTCAGGAACGTGAGTATGAAAAGACAGACACGGAGTATTATGAAACAAAAATCAAAGGTTTTATGTGAGGTTTATGAAACTGAAAAATATGTATAGAACATTGACAACGGAATTGTGAACAACTTTCAAGTTTTCGAGGTGATGGAACATTGAAAAAAATGTAATTCTTGTTTCAAAATTGCTACAAGAGATTATCGTGAAGGCTTTCTATTTGCTTAGTCTTCAACTATAAGTTGTTATTAATTGATTTCAAGAGAGTCAGCTCATTTGAAGTTAAAATAAATTACTGGCTCTGACTAGTCATTAAAAAAAACGCCTACAAAGACGAGGCTGTCAGCTTGTTGTTGAAAACCCATTTTGTACTGAAATTCTTGATTTTCAATTGGATTTTTATTTTTCGGAAGGAAGTTGTCTCGAGACACATAATGATGAGCCTTAAGATCCATCGAGATCATGCGCACAATGAAATAGTAATCTTTTGCAGAAATCAAAAAAAAACTGTAACAGTATCTTGTTCTCAAGATCTTTCAAAAATACCTCTTGTTGGTCAAACTCAGGATGGTTCACAATTTTTTCAACAGAAAACTATTTTTTTCTGTTTCAGTTAGGTTACAGAAGGCTCCGGTATTCTTTGGGAATAGTAACCATTTTTTCATTGTTGGCAATACTCCCCTCACTCTTAAAATTCTCATTTTCAGAAGCCGGTTCGGTTGGACTCTCCCTTCTTGTCTGGCTCATTTCGGGTGTTTTCACTGCCATCGGCGCTTATTGTTATGCTGAATTAGGAACACTCATCAAGAAATCTGGAGGAGATTATGCCTATATTATGGAAGCGTTCGGTCCATTCGTGGCATTTATTCGTCTTTGGATCGAAGCGATCGTAGTTCGTCCGTGTACTGTTACAATTGTTGCATTGACCTTTGCCATTTACGGATTGAGACCATTCTTCCCAGACTGTGCTCCTCCAGATGGAGTGGCCACTCTCCTAGCAGTTTTGTTGATTGGTGAGTTACTGTTTCAGTAATGTTTTGAAAAGAAGAAAGCTCTCTATACAATGGTCCGTATTGCTTACATCTCCTAAATCTGAATCTTTCTATTTTCCAGTCCTAATGACCGCTATCAACTGTGTCTCTGTTCGTTTGGCTACAATTGTCCAGGATTGGTTCACTATTGCCAAAGTTGTGGCTCTCTTCCTCATCATTCTCACCGGTCTCTATCTTCTGATTTTTGGAGAATCCCAATACAAGGATTCGTTTGAAAACATATTCGAGAACACATCAAAAGACTTTACGAAGGTGTCATTGGCGTTCTATTCGGGGCTGTTTGCTTATTCAGGATGGAACTTTTTGAACTTCATCGTCGAGGAGTTGCAGAATCCAAAAAGGTTCGTAAACCTAAGTTCATCAAATCAATAAAACGGCATATTGGAACTTATAATAAGAATGAAGTGAAACATATTAAATTTGAGAAAGACTGGGACATTTCGGTGTTCGCGCATACCTACGCCCTTCACGTAAGAGGGAAGCTGAATTGTCGCCCGATTGACAAATAACTTTACTCACGATTTTTTCTGGAAGTTGAGAAACCGGATTTTTTATTTTGTTTTTTTTTTTCAGTTTTTTTTTTCCGTAAAGGGGGGGGGGTCCAAGTGTAAGTTTGTCCGAGACCTCTGTTCTTCATATATCAATTTTCACGAGTTTTATATGTGTCGATAGAGAATTTTGCAAGAATAATTCTCGGCTCATCCAGTTTTTATTTTGAGCTCCAGGAAGAATTGCTCTCATAAAGGACCCACTTCCAATAAAGAGGGATGGTCCAGTCTGAAACTTCGGAGCTGTGAAGGCAGGCAAAATGGCTTTGAAGCAGTTGTAAAATCAGAAAGTCGATCAACTGAACAGAAAATTTCATCATGTTCATATAACCTTCTTGAACCAGAAACCAAAATTATAATTTTCCGATCCCTGTTTTTACCTATACAGCTCTGCTTCGAAAGAAGAGTAGTTGACGCTATAGTTTTCCATGACGCAGTGGTTTCCACAGCCGTTATCAAAACTTTGAAAACGGAGTGAAGCCCATGAGAGCCGAATCTTTTTGTTTTTTTTTTCAATTGGAGCCAGGGAAGTATGAAATATTTTTGTTTAAACCAACTAAGGGCAAACGATGTATTAATCTCGAAAAATAATATTATTAATACAAACTTCCCGAAACTGCAATAAAATAAATCCCAATTCTTCCAGAAACCTTCCCCTCGCCATCGCCATCTCCATCACCACTTGCACTGTCATCTACGTGCTCACCAATGTGGCTCTCTACACAGCCATCTCACCGGATGAAATGCTAGAATCACCAGCCGTGGCTGTTCTCTTTGCCAACAAACTCTACGGAAGATTCGCCTTCATCATGCCACTCTGTGTTGCCTGTTCTACAATTGGATCAGCCAACGGAGTCATTTTCACCTCTTCCAGACTTTTCTATTCGGGTGCTCGTGAAGGACAAATGCCAGTGGTGTTGACAATGATAAATAAGAATACGAGAACACCAATTCCAGCTGTCATTCTTACTGGTGCTCTGTCGATTGCATATTTGTTGGCCTCGAAAGATGTGTATCAATTGATCAATTATATTCAGGTGGGTATTGATATTAGGATTTCTCGATCGAAATTTGGTGGCACTTCGAAACATTAACATTTTTAATTTCAGATCAGTTACTGGCTCGCCATCGGAACCGCCATCGCCGCTCTGTTCTGGCTCCGTAAAACAATGCCAGATGCTCCAAGACCAATCAAAGTTCCACTTATCTGGCCTGCAATTTTCATGTTGGGATGTGCAGCTCTTGTATTCATTCCAATTGTTGCTGCTCCAAGAGATACAGGTTAGACTTGAAAAGCAAAACAATTACTGTTTCGAAATATCGTTATAATTTTGGAAATTTTTTTTTGATATTGGGTCGAAATACTTGAGCAGCTCAGAATGGGCAAGTAATGGGGCAAGTTGTCCTAGGGATTGGCAAATTTTAGGCAGAAAATGGGCAAACTGTCTTAGGAATAAGCTGGAGTTGAACAGAAACAGAGCTCTGTGAAAATGAAGTAGGCAGACCTTTCCTGGGCGATTTGTGCAGAATATAGGCAGTTTGCACTCCGATTACATGAGGATCTCTTCATAAATAGAAAAGTCAATGTTTTCAAAATTTCAGTGGTATAATTATTTTAATGATGAAACACATTTAATTCAGCCAGAATACAAGCTTTTGAAACCCACATTTTTTCAGGAATCGGTCTCCTTATCATGCTCTCCGCTGTACCTGTCTATGTGATTTTCATCGGATGGAAGAACAAACCAAAGTGGTTCAATAATCTTGTTGGTGAGTACAATTTTTTTTGTTTCAACATTTGAATTCCCGCCATTCCAGAAGGAACCACCGTATTCATCCAGAAGTTGTTCATGGTCGTTGACGACGATAAAGAGGATTAGTTCAATTTTCCGCCCCGGGTTATCTTTTTTTTAAAATTATTTATCAAATTCTAGGAACTGCTAGAATCCCCCAATTTCCACACAATTCACCAGTATTCCATTCCCTTCTGCGATATGATTCTTTTCACTTTGTCTTCTTCATTTCACATGTCACCCCAATCAAATTCATTCACAGTTTCAACGATGCTTTAACTTTTCTAGTATAAATTTTTTAATTTAATAAGTTGTTGAGAATTTGAATCAGCACAATCCACAAGTTTTGCCGCACAGAATCAGTTTTTTGTCTCGAGAATACCAGGACATGTCACAGAAGTCGTGATTCTTCCAAACTTCGCATCTGGAAAATTGAAAATTTTTAGGTTTCAGGCAATTGTGAAAACTACTATCTATCAGCATATGCTGATAAATCTTCTATGCGGTCATCTAGAAATAAATAATAGCGCTTCAATGCATTGAAGTGTGTTTTCTCTGTTCATGAAAACCGCATTCAACCAAGTTTCCAACTTTTCAAATTCAAGGTGATGCCCAGGTGGTAGGGAGGCAGGAATTCTACGGGCAAGGCTGTCAAAAATGGCTTTTTTGAACCACGGCCTGTTTTTTATCTCTCTTCCTATGATGTCTTCGATCTTAAAGACGGAATTTTTGAGCATGAAGATCTGTCCATTTTGGCAAAAGGGCGACCCGATTGAATTATCCGCGTCAGGCCGTCTGACAGCTTTGGCTCCGGGGACGTTCCCTGCATTTTTGCGATAGCGTATTCATGGACCCTGTACTACTGTATTTCTTAAACACGAATCTGCAAAGAAAGTCCTTTCCCTGTAATCCTTCACAAAGCAGTCTTGCCTTTATTAGGGTTATTGAAAACGTCATGTTAACTAGTGGCACCGAGACGGTAGGCAATTCGAAGGGACATCAGAATAATATAAGAATTGGGTCGTGGATGAAATATATATTTGAATTTTGAACGTTGGTTTCGCAAACTAACATTCTATGGTAACTATTTAATACCATAAAATACTACGACTAAAACGTGTTAACTTTGACCGCATAAAACAACAGCTTGAAATAGTAATCACTAGTTTCCTATGTACTATGGATGTGCAATATTTCGTCTTCCATATTCCGAACCAAACCCTGCATACTTGAACCGATTTTTTTTGAGTTTCACCCCAAAGACTCTTCTCTAACTCACTTATGTGGAAATGCATCGTCACAACAGTTCTCACAAGCCAAACAATCCGAATTCAATTCCCCAACTGTCCCATTCGATTCAATGTGAAGACTCAAAAAACACGAGTGTCGAGCAACAATATCACATTTTTCACATCCAGGTACTCCAATATTTCCTGTATTAGTATTCGAAATTGTACTACTATCATCTTCTACAGTTTAAGCTATTCCATTTGACATGGTTGTGCAATCTCCAATGATGGGTTGACCGGTATGTCGGGGTGCTGGTTTCGGACAACAATGAGATTTTTGCTCGCAAACTAGAGTTATGTTTTCACAACTTGTGATACCAAACCAGCTTTTTTTGCATTCTGAAAAATCAAAAGAAAACGAATAAAGTCTGAAAAAGCAAAAATCTGTGCCTTCTGTATCATTAAACAATTTTATTTCTATCCAATACCTAGTCACTGAAACAGTACTTTATTTTCACTCACCTATACTCGAAATTTCTCCATTTTGACATTGAAAATCAGCTGGATATGATACTGTAGTTACAGTCTTGGCTAATGAACTACTCAATAACAAAAAAGAAATAAAAACACAAAAATACATTCTACCAGGTGCATCTGATCCCAGAACATTCATTTTGTACCTATCTTCTATTTGATGCCCTTCCAATTTGAACAACTGGATTTGGAGAGTTTACGAAAAACAAAAAGGAAACATTGCGTGGGTGTTGTTGTTCGGGGGGAAAAGATGAGAACAACAAGATGATGGGGAAAACATTAACAATTGAAAAAATGTAATTAGAGATAAAACTGCCGGAGGTAGTGTCCTCAGAATTCACAAAGCCAATGAAACAGTGATTGTTGTTTTTGAAAAAGATATGGAACACGAAATTTATGGGGAATTTTTCGAAGAAGTTTTCCCCCCGACGTTCAGCGACAACCCTGCTTGACACAGGTGGTACCGCTATTAGTAATGGTCATGGATTCAAAACCACCAGAATTACCTTCCATCGAAATTCCAGAAAATAGTTGTATTGTATCTTACATTTGTCACCACCTTCAACAAATTTTTATCTCGTTTGCCTGTATGATTCCCATATTACGAAAAACAATTAGATTTAGAACAAAAACTAGAGCAATGTAATGAAACTGAAACTTGATATATTATTTCACTAGAGACTTACTTGAGGTATCGATAGGAGACTTTTGTCGTCTGAATGTTTATCCAAAATCAACCACGAAACTGAACTTTATTGCCTAGATTTTTAAAAAAGTTAGCATTTTGGTGCTTATTAGTCTTGGACCAGCTATCGAATGTTACAAACTACATATTGAAACTTCAGAGGCATGTTTTGTTAGTCACTAGCAAGCAAAAATGAATGGGAATAGAATATTGGATAGATTGTCAACACAAGAAAACGTTAGGATCAGACAGTGCAAAAATCAAATCATGATTGATTGCAGGCAGCTGGAAGTTCGAACATGTCTGGAAGGTTAGACGATCCTTATCTATCCTTCCATCACTTCCAGCCAATTTTTTGAGTAATGGAAGCATTGAAGATTCACAAGAAGAGAAGACAAAAAAGTTGACTGTTCTGCGATAAATTGCCAGATGATCCACATCGAAGTCGTAGTCATCTTCGGGGTTCTGAATTACTTTATATTTTCATGCGATATATCAGAATCAATGTTCGCTTTAAACTTCTCTACTATTCATAAAGTACATGAAACTGTAGCAATTCCAACTCACATAATGTTTCTTCAACGTTTTCCGAAGTAATATTTCAGCGATTGTCGATGATTTCGCGTAAAGTGGTAAGACCACCAAGTCAGGAATGTGTCCATCGTCGTTTTGAATTTCACGAAGAACGGAGATGCCAACACAGTTCTCAGAGTCCTGGAGAACCAACTAATATTTATTCCCAAAAGTAGGATTACCTTTTCAAACGCAGCCACCAACTGACTGTGGTTGTCTTTTTCCTCTACAAATGCCTTCCAATTCCTCTTCTCATTGGTACAATTCTCCGCAAAGTTGTTTACTTTCTCCCATTGATCTTCACTTATTTCTGTTCCAAACAGAAGGTGAATTCCGGATTTTTCTTCCTAAAATCGGTGGGGGTTATTCAGTAATGTGATTCAAAAACAAACCTTCAAATTGGCAAATCCACTTGAATTCTTCACTCGAATCCTCCCGAAATTCCTCATGGATCTCGGCTCCAACTTGAATTTTGTGATAGTTGGAAGTAGGTAAGAAACTAGAAAAAATAAGTGTCATGTTTCAAAATGAGGGTATCATTCACTTGAATTGATTGCTACATTTTTGTCGTCCTTGATGATTTCTTTGAACAAAACACTTCCGATTCCAACATGACGGAAGTCTTCTTGGACAAAAATGGGACCAACGATTGAAAAATCAAATTGGGGATTTTTCGAAATAAGGGCGATGCCAAGCACTTCTCCACCTGGAATTATTTACTGTTTCATTCTGTTGTGTTATGGGTATTGAAAATTTCGAGTTTCAATGGTATGCAAAGAGTCATTGTGATAAAAAAAGGAACAGGAAAACTAACAAAAATCGAATTTATATTTCTGATAACTTACGAATATTTTTAGCCACAAGCATCTTCAAATTTCTCTGCTCCACGAAATTCGAATCCCCTTGAATCGCCTTCTGATAAAATTCGAAACTCTTCAAATCCACCAAAAACTCATTCCGATACCACATCTCATTGGCTACCTGAAAGACACACAGAGGATCGATCCAATGATCAAAGTTCGAAACTTTCTCTAATATTACTTTCCTGCAACAGAAAAAAAAAACTAACCTCCTTCCACTCATCACTTCCTCCCCAACTCAACTTGAACCAGTAACCATTCCTTGTATATGCTCCAATCCATGGATCACCTACACTTTTTGGGAATCCTTTATTGATAGCTGATTTCATTGGATATGGAAATCCAGGCATTGGATTCATACGATCGATTATGGAATCGATGGGCTCCAGATCGGATTCAGAAGGCCACATTTTGAGGGGATGATTGAAGACAAATGAAAGAAAGTAATTCAATGCCTGCACAAAGTAGTCATGCCATAATTAGGATCATTGAATCCGTAATGTTTACTAGTGACACCTAGATGGTAGGCAATTTGAAGGGACTACAGAACAGTACAGAGATAGACGTGAATATGGAGTTTGAGCAATGGATTCACAACAGACACAGAACTGGTTCAATAACCCTGAATCTACAGGGTGCGCCATATATATTAGGATGAGTTTGAACCGCTATAACTCCCGATTAAAAAGTCGAATCGGCTTGGCATTTCGCAAAAAGTTCATTCATACGATACAAAAACAAATTGCATTAACAGTTTTCGAATTTTCCTTTCCTGGCCTTGATCACTACACGAAGTTTCTTCGGGTAGGAGTCGACCATGGCACGCAGGTATTGGATGTCAAGATTGATCAGAAAATCTTTACCGTGGAAGCAAACAAGAACGGCCCAAATCATCAGATCATTGTTAAAAACTTCCAATCGGCCTTCCAGAAAGGAAAAATCCTCAATAAGACGTCTCATTCGGCTTCGGTCATGATATTCGGTGGAATTTGTTCAGATGGCAAAACTACACTCATTTTTGTGGATCCTGGAGCTAAGGGCAACCAGATTAATTACCGAGAACACATTTTAACGTCTGACGTTTATTCCTGGTCTCAAAATCACTTCGGAAATCAATCTTGGGTCTTCATTTAGGATAGCGCGCCCGTTAACCGCGTCAAAGCCACCCACCAGTGGTCAAAAAAAATTTTCCGGAGTTCATCACTGCAGCAGAATGGACAGCTTCGTCGCCGGATTTGAATCCAATAGACAGTGCCGTGTTGGGGTATTCAACCCAAAAGGTTTCGACTAAAAACTATGCGAATTTGGATGCTGTGAAGAAAGCACTCTTGGAGGAATAGGACAATATTGACATCCAATACCTGCGTGTCATGGTCGACTCCTACCCGAAGCAACTTCGTGTAGTGATCAAGGCCAGAGAAGGAAAATTCAAAATATGTTAATGCAATTTGTTTTTGTATCATATGAATAAACTTTTTGCAAAATGCCAAGCCGATTCGACTTTTTAATCGGGAGTTATAGCGGTTCAAACCCATCCTAATATATATGGCGCACCCTGTAACAAAACATGAAAAGTTTGACCACATATAACATTTCATTGAAACAGAAAAAACTTGTTTCCCATGTTCTTCTTCTTCCAAGTTAAGGAATGATTTATTCTCACGATTATAGTACATACTCTGCTTTTCGTACTCCAAATTCTGGGTAGTCTTAGAATTGTTTCTGATGGAACATTCATGTCATAACTGTTGTCGTTGAAACTGCAATGTAGTCCAAGCAATTAGATATTTGGCATACCAGTGGCAGTAAAACAATTATTAAAAAAAACATTAGACCAGCATCTATCACAGCTTTCCTATCAATGTATATTTGAAAAAAATGAGCTATAGAGACACTGAAACAGGCAAATTTAGTATGACAACCATCATTTTCACTCTTGGAAAACATTATCAGAAAATCAATTTTAGTTTTCAAAAAATTATGCCATGTGATTTGTCATCCAGTAGTTCATGCAGTCTTGATTTGAATATAGAGAGAAGTTGAAACTGTACCGTCCTTTTTATTGAAGATGAAATTCAAAAAAAATTATGTTAGCTTATGGAAGCCTACCTTCGCGAAA
The DNA here is from genome assembly GCA_000143925.2 of Caenorhabditis brenneri. Lineage (NCBI taxonomy): Eukaryota > Metazoa > Nematoda > Chromadorea > Rhabditida > Rhabditidae > Caenorhabditis > Caenorhabditis brenneri. The sequence goes on along the minus strand of GL379931.1, from coordinate 111,439 downwards.
GGAGTCATTTCCGAAAAATGCAGTACTTTACGGAATAGAATTCACATAGCACCCTAAAAACCTGAAGTTTTTTTTATTCTGTTTCTAGTTCGTTACTTCCACGTATCTGGATATTTCTAATTTAGTGCTTCTCTTTTTTTTTGTTGAGTTACAACTTTTTAACTCTATTCTCTATAGTTTTCCTTCTCAATTTAGAACGGACATTGATTTATTCAATGAATGTATAAATATTCTTTCTGTCATATTCTGTGTGCCAGACTATTGTTTCCGATAAAACGAGCCTTTCTCAAATGTTGTCGTTGGAACTGTAATGTATACTAATGGCAGCTAGATACAACACATTTCACAGGAATAAGGATTAGTTCAGAACTTGTAACTGTTGCTAACATAATCTCTCTATCGGATAATTGCGTACTACACGAAAAAGAATGGCTTATAGGAACACTGAAACAGAACAATTCTAGGTGACGGAACATTTTTTTGAAAAAAAAAACCATTCCGGTGCCTTGTCCTATTTTTTTCCGGATATACTTTTTCTTTAAAAGATACAGTACCGTGCAAAAGTATACGAATACCCCCCGTTTTCCGTTGATTTTAGCTGACTTTGAGCATGCGCCACACGGTCAAAAATGTTTCTGAAGCTTTAAAAATTTTTGAGCGTAAGAAGCATAGCTAAAACTTCATTTTTGTAGTTGAAAACTTTTTTCTACCACCACTTTCCCGGCAGATACAGCTCGTTCAATGAAGAACTCCGGAAATCGTCAAATTTTCTACAGAAAACGGGATATTTCTGAGGTAGTCGATTCGGACCAGCTCTATCTGTCAGGAAAGTGGTGGTACAAAAAAGTTGTCAACTACAAAAATGAAGTTCGAGCTATGTTTGATATGCCCAAAAAATTTTAGAGCCATAGAAAAAATTTTGACTGTGTGGCGCAAGCTCAAAGTGAGCCTTAATCGGTCAAAATCTACTGAAACACGAAAGTGTTCGTATACTTTTGCACGGTACTGTATATATGATGTGAGACAGTTATAATTAGATACAAGTCAGATTCAAGAAGTTCTGATTTAGCATATACACCGCCGCCTAAACTGTTTTTGCGAAGTAATTGCATTATTATTAGGGTAGTCGAAACCGTCTTTTTTGCTGTTTGAAATTGAAAGCTTTCCCAAGTTAAGGAATTGTTACGGAACATAGACTTTGTTACAAGAAAGTCGTCTCCACAGAACACACTATTTTACGGATCATAACTCACATAACACAATGGAAACTCTAAACTTTATTTTTCTGTTTCTGGTTCATTTCTTGTGTGTGTCAAGATTCTCAAATTCAGTGCCATCGAGCTGAACTTTTTTAACCACAGCCTCTAACCTACACCCTCTATAATTTACGTCACAAGCACATTTCCTCCTAGAATCTTCGAGTTTCTTCATCTCCATTCTCCCCTCTGTCTTCTTCTCCTCATTCTCTCGAGTAAACATTTGACAACCCGGACAGCTTTTCTTGCAATCTACATATTAAATGATGGTAAATTATCAAACACGTGTCCAACCCCCCACTGATAACATAAATTTTGAAATAAAACATTCCTTGATTGACTAAATTTATTATCAGTTGATCACTGACTATGATGAAGGGTCTTGCATGTGAGTTTTTCGAATAATTATTTCTTCTTTGTCATCTTTTGTGTTTAGTCCTTGCTCTCGTTTGTGCCGCCTCGGCATTCGTGGTCCCACAAAAAGCTGATCAATGTGGAGCCGTCGACATCACCAAGATGGCGAAGAGATACATTCCAGTTCGTAAGTTTTAATCTCTGGAAGTATAGGAAACCAAAAAACAAAACAAAAATATTCCAGAAAACTCTGACGCCAGTTGTGAAATCTGTTTGGATCTTGTCCTAATCGGAGAGACCTATGCCGAATGTGAGGAGGCTATCATGGAGCATCACATGGAGCAATACTGTGTTAACAAGATCAAGAACAAGGCTTCCCAAGCTGCTTGCAAGTTGATGATTGATGATATTGCTCATGTAAGTTTTACTGTTTCGGAGGGTTTTGAAACTTGATTAGTGTTGAAAACTTGATTTTTTTTTCATTTGCCATTTCATTTGCCTTCAGTACAGAATTCATTTTAACCTGATTTTTCTATGTGCATCAAAAAAAAAAACTTCTGAAATGTTCCAGGCCATCATCGAAGACACTGACGAGGATCCAACCGCCGTCTGCAAGAGAGTTATCCACAAGACTTGCCCATACAACAACTAATTATTTTCTTGTATTCCGTTTTTTATGAGTCGATTCTTTGTATAAATATTCAGAATATGTAGATTCTATTGTTCGATAAACCGAGCGAAGAAGAATCGAAGACTATATGTGAAAGTGGACTGATATGGTGTGTTTGCAACAGTATGTTGCAGCTAGCTGAGTCAAGATGGCAATGAGAAACATAGAAAACCAAATCCTAAAAGACCATTCTGAGTATCTCGAGTTCGTACTGTAGAGAACTACATACAGTAGCGAAAATGATGGTAGGCTCACCTCGGTACTTCTTAGTGTTACAACTTGTTTGAAATACAATTCGATTGCTCGGTCTTTAAACAAGATTCTAGTTTTTCGCGTATGATCTAACACATTCAGAGATTCCGAAATTCTTGAAGCGTTTTCAGGTCCTGAATAAAACGCTAACGTCGTTTGGAGAAATGAAAAAAAAAATTCGGCACCTGAGTCTTGGTCCTGTAATTCAAGAAGGAGTAGTTCAGTTCTCTCGTCAAAACTCTGGTCAAAATGCTTCAAATCAACCAGGAACTAGGGATAGGTTGTATTTTGTGTTCAGTAATAATACTATATCAAATTCTGAGTCTCGGAGAATTTGTGAAAACCCAGCGAAATATTAAAAAAAAAAACAGAATTTACAAGTTTTAATATTATAAAGTCACAGTACGCATTCAGACTTTTTTAAAGGCGCATGGAGTTGGTCTCGTAATGAATTGCCACACTAGCAGTGGTGGCAGTCACTTTTCGTCGTGGGACCAAGCCCATGCGCCTTTAAAAAAGTCTGAATGCGTACTGTACCTTTATAATAATTTTATAAGATGTTATTACCGAACTCAAAATACACCCTTATTGTGGTGTGGCAACTTGATAAAGTACCAGAAATCGACGAATATCAGATTAGTGGGTCTTCTCGCGAACACGGAAATTTCCTATTGAATAATATCTTCATCATTTGCAAAGTTGAATGAAAAAGTGAAAACAGTAAAATCGTTACACTGCGGGACCCGTGATTACACTGCGGGACCCGTCTCTTAGGTGCTGCCGGAATTCAAGAGCAGTGCTTGTAGTAAAAAAAGTAATGACGAGTTTGTATAGTAAACCCCTTATCTTTCTTGTTTTTGTTTTTCTCTAATCTTTGACACCTGTTTATTCCAAACACTGTTTTCAAAAACCCCTCGTATCACAACACTCTTGTTTTCAACACCGCCTCATTCCTTCCTGCTCTTTGATTATTCAGCTGAACACCAAACTTTCTGATTTTTCGAACCTCAATCAATATTTATTCAGCTATTTTTTCCTAATTTGTCCACACTGTTTTAGTCGCCTCTCTCGCAAACATCTCATTAAACATGACACGAACCATTTTTCAACTTCCCGCTATTTGCCATGAGAATTCCCATCTGTTTTTATCCGCATTCCTAGTTTCTGTTACTGAATTATACTTTTGCTATTATTACGGGACGACTTCTGATGTCTTGAGATATGGTAAGGGGTAACAAAAACTGATAAAATGATAAGGTCTGTTCAGAATACATCACCCTTTTCACTGTATTTCTAGCCTGTTCTCTTCCCTTTACAATTCTCGATCCTCCAATATGGTTCTGCATTTTCATGACCACTTTCTCTCATATGCTCTTCTTGAAAGGTACAAGACCAAGCTCGAAGAGTAGTTTAATTTTCTGAACTTCAGGCTTCTACTCGCTCACTCTTTTCAACGTATTCGCCATGTTCGCTGCACTTTGCATCAAGCATGTGAACGACGAGAACGAGAATGCAGAAGAGTTACTGATAAGGGATTCCAAGGTTGAATTCGTTTAAGTTATTCACCCTTTAACTACAAATAAACTGAAATTCAAAACTATATCATGGCAAGTGTTCATCTACAATATTTTTGACAAGAATCAAGAGTTAATGAGTATCATAGGTACAAACGTATAAATTCAAAGAGTGAGAATGCAATGGTTACATGCTTCTAGTTAATACATACATGCTTTTGAAGCCATAAAAATCTACTAAAATAGTTTCCTACACCGGGGGTTAAGTGTTATCGTTCGTTGATTGCGTTCAGTGTCCATTGTTCAATGTCTTCCACTGACTTTGACGCCTCGTGCAGTTCACTGTGGAAGTTGAGCATCGCGTGGAAGCCGTTTTCGTAGTTGATCGCTGTCGTTGGCACTCCGGCAGCCTGGAATTATAAATGTAAAAGATTTCATGATTATCAGCGGCAAGTTTTAGAAGATCTTCGTAGAAATATTTAGAGTGAGTCCCGAAGAGAGCGCATCGCGAAATCGCGAGAAGAGATGAGGGGCCACCGCGCCGAAACGAGAGACGCAGACTGCGGAGCGCCACGTTTTAGTTCGCATGCTCTTTCTGAAGATCACGCATGCTTACCTCTAATCTTTGAGCGTAAATGAGTCCTTCGTCACGAAGAATATCAAATTCACAAGTGATCACCATCGTCGGCGGCAAGTTTGACAAATCTTCTCTCATGAGTGGTGAGAAGTCTGGATTGGTGAGGAATGGCTCCATCAAGTCCTGTGCTTCATAGTTCTTCTCGATTTCCCATCGCTCCGAAATGCTGTGGTTGTTGTAGCGACGAGTCGCTTCGATCACTGTCTTATAGGACATCATCTAGAATAAATTATACTCTATTTGATATTTCCCGAAAAAAAGAACAAACCTTTTCCACTTCTGGCTGCAAATGTTTTGCCACGTGTCCATTCGAGATCACACTTGGCACCAAGTAAGCCTTCTCATCCATATCAATTCCGGCGTAGAACATGTAGTAATAGGCAACTGATTCTGGATCAACGAGTGCATATCCATTGAGACGAGAGTGGAAATACCGGTATGAGACGGTTTGCATGTCGGCCATTTGAAGGAGTGGGTAAATGAGCACTTGACCAGCCAGCTCTGGAGAAGCATTACGGGCGGCACGACGTTGAGCAATGACTGTCGCCAAGTTTCCACCAGCAGAATCTCCCATGATCACAACTTTTGACGTGTTCACACCGAATTTAGCGTTTCCGAACTCGAAGAAGTACTCGATGGCAGCTTCACAATCCTGAATTCCTCCAGGGAAGACGGTTTCCGGAGAGAGACGATATTCGATGGAAACGAAGAGTGTCTTCATCTCGTATGCCATTCGCTCAACTAAGGAATCATACATTTCAACGTTTCCAAGGGCAAATCCGCCTCCATGAATGAAAAGGACGGCTCCATCGGTAGATGTTTCGTTGTTGATCGGGCGATAAACTTTGACTGGAGTACCATTCCAATCATGCCATTTGATCTCGATTTGGCCTTGAGTGTTGACAAGAAGACCCAGTGATTTCGATAGGATGTTGAGGGCGCCACGTGTCCAGTAAACCATGTTGCTAGCCTTCGAGAACATTCGGCTCTGAAACAACCGTTTGTTTTGTTATATGAAACAATATAGACTAACCGGATAGTAGTAGGCGACTCGGAGAGCTGGTTCGACGACGTGCATCACCGTACGATCCCATTTGCTGACGGTGAATCCCTCGGGGAGCGGTTTGTACAGAGCGAACCCAGTGGTTAGTAGTAGAACGGTTGCGACACAAATAACGATGTATTTGACCCGGATCGGCTTCTTTTCTGCTTTGAGCATCATTTCTTTTTAGTTAGTGTATTCACAGGAAACTATTCACAGAAGGCAAGAGAGAGGTCGGAACCTGAAAAATTGAAGCTAGGTGTAGAAGAAGATATGGGATTCGAATGAAATAAATCCAAGCACAAGCGAAAACAAAAGGAGATTTGAAATCTTGAATTTGAAAAAAGCGACAGAAAATTCTATCAGAACGATCCGTTTTCAAAGAACTGTATTACATTTTAAAATCACTGCAAGTTTCAGGAGAGTCGAAAAAACAGGCCTTGTGCCAGAAAAGCTTGAAATCAAAGAAAAGATCTGCGATTTTCTGCAACTTTTTTTTTCTGAAAAATAGCCGCTGAAATTGAAAACGCAACAAAAAAGAAGTGGGCATCGAACGAAATGAAAAGAACAGACTAGAATGAGAAGTAATGAGAATGCCTGAAGAAAACGAATAAAAATTGGCGCTTCCTGAAGAAACTTGTTGATCTCGCGGTCTAGCTGCAGATCAAAAATTTTCCTGGTGGGCAAAACATTTGTCCGAAGCATTTCTCTTTTTTTTTTTACTTTAGTTCGTGTTGAAAAATCGAGAGAATATAAATCAAAACCTGAAGCAAAACAGAAAAACTAGGCAGAAAGCAACAAAGAAGCTAGAAAATTCATACACACAATTGGCGTAAGATTAAATGCAGACGCCGCATACACCGTCACGTCAGAATGCACAGAAGAGGAAAAATTAGTAATTTTGCTCAAGAAAATGTATCTTTTCGACTATTTTTGAGCTTGAAAGATTGAAAAAAAAACGAATCCTAATAAAACCTTTATTCAAGTTCATTCTACGAGCTTCATATTGAAGAGCCTTCAATTCAGGGATTGATTTGCTAGTTTGAGTACAAGTATTGTGATCTTGCTGAAAAATGAAATCATTTGAAAGCCATTCTAGCGTTTCCGGGGTGATTTTCAGCGTTTTTAGCCGAATTCCCATCGAAAAAGCCGTAATCTAGAAGGTCGTCTATATAATGGCAATACTCGAGAGATTTTTAATCGAAAGTTTGGATTTTGTGCCCTAAATATTTCTGCCTAAGTAGGATTTTCAGCAGTATTTGAGTAAAGTTTAGTCACTAATTTCGCCGAAATAAGGATGATTTTTGGCCGAATATTGACAACAAAAAGAGCGGTTTTGGGTGGACAGTTCCAATCCTCCCTAATTTTTGAAAGGAAAACCCAAGAAAACGACGAACGACACACTCTTCCACTTTATAGGGTATATTTCTGAACTTTAAGATAATTTTTTGAAGAAGCGCTCTATTTGAGATTTTTTCAATTTTCGTACAAAAATGTTTTTTTTTTCGAAAATCCTGCATATATTTTCTGCGAAAAACAAAACTATCGTTTTGCTCAGAGATTTGTAATTTATTGATCTCAATTCTTCATATTTTTGCCTTCAGCTGACTAGTTTTCTGCGAAATCGAACTTTTATAATAAACTTTTATAATAAAATTTTATTTCTTGTATAATTCACTAGTTCTGTTAATCGTCGTTGGAATGGGGACTTCGCAATTGAAAACACAGGGAATTGGTGATCTTACAGATTGGTATACTCAGAGAGTGGTGGCAAATATGGGAAGGCAACATATACAGAAAATTGATCAATTTTGGAGAAAAGACCGGATTAGAACTAATAATATAGACCTCGCGTTGTTCTGATTATGGGGTGAACTGAAGAGTGGAGGCGATCGAATGGACTGAAAAACACTTATTGCTACCTATAAGCTGATTTCTGTTCACTAACCGATCTTGATATTCAGCCATTTTTCGATTCGACGGTCCTGGTTCATCTAAATCCACATCATCCGAAGGCGCATTACATCCGGATGGATCTGCTGCTGCTTCATCTTCAACATCCGTGTTTCATCCGCCGCAATCTCTCCTACTCGTGCTCCTCTCCGAACAAAATCTTCGTAATCGTCGAGGGCCGCTTCGAGGTGGACCCGAAGATCATGGAGCGTCAAACGATGGTGCTGTGATTGGGGGTTCTAAGAGCAGAAAAAATCGAGCCCATTGTCGATTCTGTCGTCCAGTAATTCCGAGATGAGGAGCGGTCTGTGGTCCTACAAAAAAGACACTCCTATTTCGAAATTTGATCAGAAACGCTTACAATGACTCCGGCTCCGTCTCGATCTATTAGCACAAGTGCGGGGGGCTTAATATCGTTGAGCAAGTGACCACGAATTCGAGATTCATTGTGTTGTTAACTGAAAGATGGCAATTGTATATATGAGTACCAACGGGAAACTTCGCGTCTTCTAGTCGCCGCGACACAGGGGCAGCATCGTTAGCTTCACTAGTTCCAGG